>JAODTR010076031.1:0-15224 GCA_025399935.1 Amblyopsis rosae | reverse complement strand
CCGAAGATATTGACAGAACGAGCCTACACACCAACATACCCCAGACCCCCAAGGATGTGGCACCAGGAGCGCATCACATTATTATATAATCCATTACAATTATTGGGAAAGATAGAATGAATTGTGGATTACACATATTGTACATGTCAATTAATATAGTATGTTGTAGCAACATGATCAGCAATAACACCTTAAAACAATGTAACAGCTTTTCATTTGAACAAAAGTACTTGTGGTTAACAGATGGCATCTTTAAATAGTGACTTTAAAGGGTCTTTGAATGGAACTTTCACAGCCAGGAAAAATTGTGATTGTTATGGTATCGGAAGTGTTTTTTACCCATGGTGAGAGGCACACATCCTCTTGAAGCATGACATTTCGCTGCAGTTTAGTCAATTGTGACAGTTCTATTCTCAGAAACTTTAATCTATCCCATAATAAGCATCTACAGTCAAATGAAACAGCAAATAGCATGACTGAAAGGGTCCACGTTTAAGATCAAAGATCAACACTGCGGCAGAAACCCTCAGACAACCTCAAACCGAGCTTTCTTGGTGATATGCTGTTGTTTCAGTTCTCAGACCAACCACACATCAGCCTTTATTGACCTTGGCTTCTGTTGGGGGGTGTGTGTGTGTGCAATCACTCATGTTGTACATGTGCCTTGCAATATTTATAATAGAGGAGTATTATTGTAGCTCTATGCCCAAGCTCATATCACTGCATATGAATGCAGTGTTGGTCAAGTTATTGTGAGGTCAGTCAACAGACAAAATATAGGCTTGGCACTTGCCGGACGCCAAATGAGACCCATACAGAGGTCTGGGCAAGGGGACACACATGGTGGACACACACACACACACACACACATACACATACACCAACATAGACATACAGCCAAGCACCCAGTGAGGCGCCAAGGTGGACTAGCTGTCTGTGGGATTAAATCTGCCCACCCCCCTTCCTGACTCTCTCTCTCTCTCTCTCTCTCTCGCTCTCTCTCTCTCTCTCTCTCTCTCTCTCTCTCTCATTCTCACAGAGTCTGTGAGAATGAGAGAGAGAGAGAGAGATGGTCTCTCAATCACGTTGTTAGTGGCAACCGATGCTCCATCCAATTTCTACATAAAGCCAGCAAAATGTGCTCATATTTGATTTGTGGCCACTCCACGTTGCATGCTCAAAAATGGATAGAGGGAGTAGCCATAGGTTTAAATTCCATCTGAGACCTGCGATGTAATGTTAGCTACATTTACACAGTGTTATCAGCGTGCCAATTAGAGTTGAGCTTGTGCAATAACATTGAAGACAATTGCTTCAAACTCCAAACCATCTAATGCTGGCAATCAGCCCTCACACGAGTCTCACCATGTCAAAACTAATTATTCACAGCTGAAACTAAACACATTTGTCTTTAGCAACCATATTATTTTCTCATGTGTTTTTTTATATTATGATGTATCGTATCTCCTTCGTTACAGAAATGACAAATTTAATAGCTATTGTTAGCTGTTACACAATGCTTCGACAGAAGGTGTGTTGACCTAAGCTATTGTTGTGAGGAGGTAGTAATTAGCAGCCTTTGTAGCATACTGTATCATAATGGGAACAATATTCATTGTTGATCTTAAAAACAATACTAGCATCTCAGAGACCTTTCTGTTCATTCTCATATGTCACATATGTAGCCTATCTGCCAGCATTCATAGCCTACTAATTTAAATAAAGTGTTAATAACAATTGGGGTTTTCTATGTGGGGGAGCCCTATTTTTTTGTGAATTTGGCATCAAAGGCTACTAGGATGTAGGTCTATTTATTTTTGTATTAGGCCACACTAAAGTATTAATAATCTGTCTATTTAGGAACTTCAGCTTCAAATCAAACACATAGTTAAATAAATAAATCAATAAATATTAAATTATTGAATAAATAAATAAATATTAAATTATTGAATATTCATTGTCTGATACTAAGAAACATGTAATGCCCATAACCCCTTCCAATGGATGCAGGCACTAAATGGGTTAAATTAAAGTATCGTAAATTATGCAACCACAGACAGGAGCTATTTCTGATATGAGATGATCCTCTCTGGGGATGAATGAACAGTTTGCTATGTGCAAGCTCTAGAAGTCCACACTTGGGCTGATTAAAAAATATCTTAAAAATAGTGAACTAACTTTGCCGTGATGCTGTGTAGCTTGGCCAACACTGGAAGTCGGTTATCTTCGCCAAACACGATATATTAGCAGCACCAAAGTAGCCTAGTGTAGTATTATGTTAAGTTTGAAGGCAATTATTTTTAACACACCTTGGAAAAAATACAGAGGTGCAGGTCGACCGTGGTGACGTGGGTGCGTCCATGACTGTAGGCTAGGATATCTGTAGCTACAGTAAGCAGCAGCAAAGCAAAAATTACCGCTTTGTTAATATGTTAAAGCTGTGCAATGCACAGGTCAACTTTCTTCCCTGTTTTGTACGCGTTCTGAGCCTGGCTCCGGCCCAATTTAATCCATAAGAACAGCACCATAAGAAAATGAATGATTAGCAACAGTTTAGATGTGTACTATTAATATGATTTCAGAAAAAGAATACATGCTTTAATGTCTGTTTTAAAATGTTTGAAGCTTCCTTCCTCCCTACTGACTTTCCATTTCGATAACTAATGGTTTTCGCAGCGCTAGCTTGCGCTGACAGCGGTGTGACGGTTGAGGAACAGCAGGGACTGCTGGAAGTGGACCAGAACTGCATCATTCAACAACCCTGTTACAGCAAAGAAGCTTTCAAATCGATTGGCCTACAATACAACTGTAAACAGTACACAAACAAATTAACCCAATGGCTATAAGCAAAGTTTTGTTTTATCTAGGTTTTGCACAATTGTGTATAGCCTACTTCAATTACATTACTTACTATTCCAAAGATCCATGTTGGGAATTGAAATAAACACATTTGCAGAATTATTTTCTTTCTTATTTATCATAATTCTTTAATAAATTGTAATATGCTATATTTAATATCAATGTATATGTCTTGGTGTTGACACATTGTCTATAATTGTGTAAAAATATGCACCTTAAATATTTTAAAAAAATCTACAGTAATTGTACCTACTGTATATAAGAAAACTGGAATGCATGTGAGCCATTAGGTCATATTTACAACATTGCATTGTTCATGTGTTCTGCTGAGTGTACAAGTAGAATAATAATAAGTTGAAGCCGAATAATAATAGACTGATCAATGAAATGAGAAATTAATGCAGGTATACAGTGTGCAGGCATTCAGGCAGTTCAAGGGAGACCTGAGATTGTTATGTAGAAAAAAGTATATTCTGGTTCAGCAGGCATCTGTCATCTGGTCATCTGTGTACTGAGTATATAGCAATGTAATATAAACAAACACTAACAAATGCTAAAACACAAACAAATGTGGAAAAAAAGGCAATATTGCCCCAAGTTAATATAAGAGCAGGTAACAATGCAATCCATAAATGCCAGTATTTCAGTATGGCGGCTATTGTTGCATAACAATTACATTATATACTGCTGCAAATCCAAGGTAAAGCTCTTCCTCACATTAGTCTCTGCATTGGGGCTTTGCTGTGGTGTTGTTATGGGGGTTGTGCAGCACTTGTATTGAAAGAGGATCACTTTCTGCAAGGGTTCTGAGATCTGCAGTGTTGCCAGCTGGATCGTCTTGTTGTCATTCAGGGCAGGACAACAACCATCCACATTAACAGGAGAGGCTCATCCACAGTCCTGCTGTTGTTTTGTGGAGTGAGAAGGATTACCACAAGGGGCATACCTCACAACATGTTTACTCATTGGTGTGTGTGTGTGTGTGATGATAGTTCATCATTTATAACTTTTTTTGTAGCTTTTATTTGTGTAATACATGTACATTTAAAATGAAATGTTCGCAATTCGCAATTTATTTCAAAGATGTACTTTAATTAAAGTTTAAAATAGTTGATGCTACTAGGCCTACTGTGTGTGTGTTTTGTCCATAAAATAAAACAAATGTATCAGGATAAGTCTATCATTGTTCTGAGAAAATAAGACTATTCCACAACATTAAATAATGTTTATACGCTGTATATCAGAAATATATTATTTAAACAAACAAAACACAAAGCTTTTCTTTCAAAAAACATTTCTAAATGACCCCAAACGTTTGAATGGTAGTGCATGTGTTTATATGTGTACGGTACTGTGCCAGTTAGATTGCCTCAGTGAGAGGTGCACAGTCAAAGCCTGGCTATGTTTACAGAAGATTGCCTGTTAGTTATTGTGCTGTGTTACTGCTGATGGCTTATTGATTGCTGTATCCACTCTATAAAACTTTGTCTTTCTTCAGAACAATCCAGGGTCATAGTCTGTTTTTACTGTTAATACTGCCATGCAGCAGCTTGTCTAAGCTTTCATTAATTTACAGAAAAGTAACGGCAAGTATCAATAAGAATAACCTGGACATGAAAGCAACACCCATTGTATTCCATATCTCATGACCTGTGAGGCTTTGGTCTGATGAGTTATGTTGACTGCTTTCTCAATGTTATAAGTGTGTCACTTCTGACTCACTCCTGATGCAGGACCGAGTCAACAAACACTGGCATTTGCTTGCACTGTTTGCTGTAGTATTATGCCATTTTATCGCGTGCACCCTGAGAAGAGATGATGGAGACCACTGTGTTTATAAACAGACAATTGCAAAAGTTTGAACTTGTATGGATATACAGTATGTTTGACCAGGAATAGTGTGACCAAGAGCATGCCCCCTCAAGTTCTGTTATTTAAATTCCTTTGTGAAATAGGAACAACAATTATGATATAATAGCTGACAGCTTTATAATAGCTCTGTTGAAAAGCAGAGTAAAGTGTCACCAACAATTTACCTCTTAGCACACCTGTCAGGTAAATAGACAGATGACAGATTATTTGTTACTGACAGTGGATACAGACAGGTAACAGTAGTAAATTAACGTCATGCAGTCAGTGCTGGCTCACTTATCCACACCCATCTGTCTGTCGAGGAAGAGAGTCAGAATTATAACGGCGTAAATGTGTTAGTTCTGTCTTCAAAAGCAAACACACGCCTATTTTAACCTTCTGTCAGCAAGCTATCAACCAACTGCTTAACACAGTCATTCAAAACACAATACATCTTAACACAATCCACGCGTACGGAACAACACTTGTGTAAGTCATCACTATAAAGGGACACTAATGCGGTTTGTTGTTAGCACTTAAATTCGCACAAAAATGTAATAGCTCTACAATTGGTGAGGACAGGATTTCTGTCAGCTGAAACAACATCCAATCAATGTGTTCCTGTTGAAGATAAATGAATGCAATGTCCAAAGCCTCATTTGATGTAGTGTAGCTGAGACTACTTCCAGTGATGTTACTATACGGGCATGTATTTGACATGTATTAATTGCACATATAGGTGCGCACATATTTTCACCACCGCATTAAAAAGTGTTAAAATAAAAAAAGTAAATATGTTGAGCTAATGTGTATCTGCCATGTATCAGACCTTTGTCACCACTTGATCTGTCTATCAAGACGGCAGTAGAGAAATGCCCTGTTAGCATTGAGACTATGCAGCAGTTTCTGTTCTTTCAGGGTGTGGTAAAGCTGGTGTACACTGGGACACCAGGGACTATCAGAACAAGCTTGAAGGTTTTCCACTTTCATGTTATGGCTTTCAGGGTGTGCTAAGGCTGTTGTAGGCATATTTGAAGCAATATTACACCTGCATAAAGGCTTAACATCTGAACAGGGACACATAAATGACTTGTTGACAGGCCAGTGCAGCTGTGCGTTGCTCCTTCTTGACTACTGTTGCAAGAGTGACCACGTTATTATTTTAACCACACTACTAACATGTCTGCTCTCTTGTCAGTTTAGATTGTTTCACTGTCTTCTACTGATGTATTTGTATTACACTTCCTTCCTTACAATTCCTACCAAATAAAATTAAACTTACATTATTATTGTGTTGGTACAACTGGGTACATTACATTGCTCTATCTTTGTTAGTAGTATTCTAAAATCTTTGTGCACTTAACGTGTGATATGTATGTAAGGTGATGAATTAAACAGATTTTAAAGTGCCTATATAGGAGACGATATTGAAAGGACAAAACTGTTTCTTTTTATGCAACAGGATTTCTGAACAACTCCAGAACAAAAGTAATAATAACCTCTCATTTTGTGTAGTTAGCAACATTTATTTTACTGTAAATAGATGTATTTATTTTTCAATTAAACTTACATATCATTACATCTTGTGTCTCCAACCTTCTCCAGTCATTCAACAACCCAGATTTCATCTTCCTCTCCCCCGGCACCTAACTGCCACTCTTCACTCATCCAACAGACTCAGAGAACCACAGCTGGGAAAATGCCACGCTGTCAGCACAGCATCCAAAACATTACTTCCATTAGGCTCCATTATATCACCATGGACGTTCTTGTTAAAATGTGATTTACTAATTCTCTTCAATACTCATTTTCCCCCGTCTGTCCCAGCAGGATTAACATGTCATTTATTGGGATGTGGAGGGAAACAAGCGCCATGTTGATTAGTGAAAACAAACAGAGATGGTCTCTCCTCAACTATCCCATATTGGAGGCAGGCACATATTTCATTAGCACAAGGTGTTCAAATGCTAAACACTGAGGCTTGATTTGACAATATTTGTATATTCTGTAAACACACAAAGCGCACATGCACGCACACGTGCACACACGCGCACACACACACACACGCGCGGACACACACTCCATAGCATTCTTAACAAAACATTGCATAACTATAGACTTACATGTACTGTATCTTTGATGTATGTTATATTTGACAGTGTTATATGTTTACTGTATGTGTTATAAATTATGACTGAATGTGCCCATAATTGTGTTTGCAATACTGTATATTGCAAACTGCTTGCTATACAGTAATACACGTTTTAAGCTTTACTTTAATGGCATGAAGGAGCCATCACAGTTCATTTACCTTAATTATGGATTGGACTGCTAAGTATGAATCCAGTTTAATACTGTGTAAATGCTGTTCTATACTCTGTCTACAGTACATCTCTGCTTGCAAAACAAGTACTGTATGCGTGTATGTAACATTATTCATATATTTATTGGACATTTATGTCTTGGATTTGCATCGCAAAACAATTTGCAGCTGGGTCTCTTGAAGGTACAGTAGTTCTTCCTAAATGACTGTAAATCCACGTTTAGGATGGTTTTATCATTTACTTTACATTCAATGAAGGTAAATGGCACTGGACTGAATGTCAGGTTACAAAACAGGGAGTACTATGGGTACAATTCACATAACTACTACAAAGCTGCCATTTGTGCTTGTTGTAAATTGTTGTGTTTCAGCTGTACAATGCGGTGGTGGTGCTACAGTAGTATTTGTCGGTGCCATTGCTCATGCTCCAGTTGCTAGGAACAGGAAGAATATCCAGACAATGGTTGTGTCAACAAATTCAAATTCCCTGCACACTCTGTTGCTTTGGCATACGGGCACAGCGTGAGCGTTCTGCGTAGGGCATACGGCAGCAGAGCTGAGAGTCTTAAATGGAGACGGACAGTCTTTACAGTACATTTCAATTGTCCCCGCTGCAATTGTGTGTGTGTGTGTGTGTGTGTGTGTGTGTGTGTGTGTGTGAGTGCGCACACACTTTATTGATTTGGCCATTTATATTCACACTATGCAAACAAGACATCTTACGTAGATAGTCTAGCTGAATTGACGAGCACTGCTTTACTGGTGGTCCTGTCACTTAAAACTCCATGCCTTTTTAAATGTGTTCATCATTGTGTATCATTGCGTTAGGCCTCCCTGCCAGACAGTTACATTGTTTGATATTGGATGCTGTTTGTTACCTTTATTTCTTTCTCTGTGATGACAGCAGGGATTAGACCAGCCTTAACCACGAAGACATCACAAGCGTGTTTCAACGCTAATTGTTCTGCTTTAGCAGACGTCTTGTGGCCAGTACAGAAAAGGTAAGATGTCTCCATGCTCTTTGTTATTACAGCCGATTATGAAATATTGTTGTGGTTGTTAAACCATGTTTACAGCCTGATTTTGGTCTCTATAGCTAGTTTCCCCGTTCACGACAACTGTAGGCCTACTAGGGGGTTGATTTATTTTAAATAACTAATCAGTTCAAATGATATTAAGCCATACATTTATTCCATTATAATGGATAGGACGGTTTATAGACAGAGTGAGGTACTGCAATGATGGCGACTGCCAGAGCCAGCAGCAAGCTATGGTTGACTTGGAGGTTTTGTCCATTTATATATACAGTTCATGGAAGAGATGCACTTTGAGTACAGGCATCTCAGTAGATTACTTTATTCAACCACAGACAAATAGTGTGTCTATAGCCTTTGTCTCAAAGATGTGTCTCTGTATCTGCCTAACACAAGGGTAGGCTATTAACAGTGTCCCTCAGCCCAGCATCGTTGTGAATAATGGGCTACGGATTGTTGGATCGTGGCGGACACAGAAAGACTAGAGACTACATAAACTTTTACAGGAGTGAAGGCCATCTCCGCGTCAGCCCCTCAATGGACAAACAATACATGAAAACAGCTCAGCGGAGCACAGCAATGGCAGATGGAGAGGGTAATTGAAGGCAGTGACTTGTGGCAATGTTCTGGCAATCTGTGCAGACAGTTAGATTGTCAACAAAAGGTAGTATGACACAAGGGAAGTGCCATTTTGAAGGCCTTGCTTTGTGAACAGTTCTCTTACCTGGGCTGCCATTTTCTCTGTCAGAGTCTGAAAAACAGTAACGCTGTTATTGCATGCTTCTCCTGTATACTGTAAAGTATGCTAGCTCTTTTTTGTTTGTATGTGTGTGGACATTTCATGTTATCTCAAGTACAGTACAAGGTGTTGGTAATATATGGTTGGTTGATAATGTGTTTCAATAGCATACAAAGCATAAGCATAAGCTGTGAAATAACATTTCTTTGATCAGTAAAATATGTACCTAAATGCATACAAATGCAACACCAGCGTGATTTTTACAATATATTTTATTCAATTTGTTTTCTTACAAAACAATTCCCTCATAAATCAGAACACACAAAATGCATAAATAAAACTGTACATTGGGTTTCAGCCATGTGTTCTAAACATGAAGAATGTTATCTACAACAGTGAGTCCTATCAAGCGGTTCAGCTCCACATTAGAGGGTTAACAGAGGTGATCATGGGACACTTAATGGTAGATTCAAACAACGGCATGGGCTGGCCAATAGCATCGCTATATCAGCAAGCACAGGTGCATTCTCTTTGTTCTTGCTCTCTTCGGCTCTACTAGCAACATTATGATGCTGAATCGACCTCGCCATCAGACATGAATCAGGGACGGTGGATAGGTGAATATTTCTCAAGCCATTGGAAATTGTGTGAGATCAAAGAACTCGGAATGATAAATAGTGTGCCAAAGCTCTTCATCTGCTACATGTGTTTCTTGGAACTCTGAAATAGATTGCTTATTGGAATCATTAGGGAACTACTTTGGATGGAACGGTAACTTTGGAAAAACGTAATTAAACACATTTGCTATTGCAGAATAATTGAATGGCAAATTGGACAGATCTGCTCAATTTCACACTAGATAATTGTATGATGGATATTATTTTCTCTCCTCAGTGCAACAGTGGTCTAGGATACATGATCAATGCCATTAAGTTGCTGCTTTCAAACATTTCATTTCAAGCAAATATGCTAACAGCAGATTATCATTAAAAATGGCCATATACGTGCACACGTATATAATTAAGTACTTTATATGTTTTTCTTCTGACATACAGTACCACTTTTCTATTTGATTTCTAGCCTATATGTGGCATTCGGGAGTTACAGTACAGATATGACTACATATTAGGAAACTATCAACATTTGTTATTGGGTACAGTCAGATGCAGGAGAAGACACTCTCTACATAATACTGAGAACATCTTCAATTTAGAAAATCTAATATTCTGGATTTACTTCCATTTACAGTACCAAACTACTAAAGTATAAATATACTAAAAGCTGACTTTGACAGGCTGGTCAGACAGGTAAAGGGCTCAGGAGATCATGAGAAACAGGAGCTATTCTTTCTAACAATTTGTTTGACTTATAACTGAACATCAGTGTTTAACAACTGGACAACCCAGAGAGCTGTAAAATAATAAGACAGACAGGCAGGCCACAATATCCATTCTGAAAAACATATTGAGTCAGCACTACTGGTCACTATTTCAGACAGCAATGAAGAGCTTGTAGTCTTTTAAAGAGTTTGATTCAGCTGAAGTCTGATTAAATTTGGATTTCTACATACAACACTTGAAAATAAGCATTAGTAATGAAAAATAAAACATTAGAACAGAATTACAGTATTATAGGAGCTGCCAATTCACAGCCACAGATGCAAGTTTGACCAAAGAAGTTGCATGTTATATGCAAACTCTATGACGATGTCACAAATGCTCACAGCCAATCAGTAATTAGAATTAAACAACTGTAACTTTACTTATACTGTATTTGTGACTTCCATGCAAATCACATCATTACCTCCACAAAAGAAAGGTATTTTCCCCCCTGCATATTTATCGACAGATTCTCATGAGATTTGGAGGGTAGGCTGGCCATAGGCCAAGGTCAAACCAAGCACACTTTAATGGGATTTTAGAAAAGATCTTCATCATTGGGAGGTAATCTACTTTTAGCGATGTCTTGCTACGTGGCATTTCTAGGAGGTCTATAGTACCGCTAAGTGGCATTTCTAGGCTTCGAAAAATCACACTATTATAGAGATAATGTATTGGAGAAGATTTTTGTATAATCCTCTTCTGCTACAGTATGTGCATTTAAACATCCATAGGTCGATGACTAATGGATAACACACTGGTCTCTTTGGAAAGACTATTTAAATAGGGGGATTACATGTGCATAAAGCAACCTATGCTGGTGAGAGAATGAAAGCTTTGAGACGGCGCTTAGAGTACAACACGGTGATGACAAAGGTGATTAAATGCCTTAAACAAATGGCATCCTAGCATTGAAACAGACGAAACACACATACACTATACGCAGAGGGACACACGCTTTGTGGTGAACAACACACACAACACTAGTGGAAAGGACGGACATTGTTGAGATACACACAAACGGAAAGATTTACTTTAAACAAAGAAAGAAAGGTGAGCATTGTGCATAGTTCATAGATCATTGATAACCCCTCTCCAGATACCTACTGGCTGTGATAGCAAGGGCGGAAGTGCAACGATACTCTGAATAGTAAAGTGCACATAGATCACTGTTGCACTGAACGGCATCGACACTTTCTCCCAACAGAAATATCACAACAGGGTCTCTATATTTTCTCGATTACTCTATATTTTAAGTGTACCTTTATTACAATAAACCCAGATGTGTATTCCCTCGCTCAGTTCCAGGGTTGAGTCCACATAAACCTTAATAGTAAGTATTTTGGCCTGACCGTTCTCGTACGCCTGTTAATCCTTCCAACGTCTGCTCTGCGACTCATACCTCCCCAACCCAAACCACTGTGTTCCCCCTCTTGATGTCTGACACCTCGCAGTGCGACGCGCTCCGCTTGCCGTCCAGGACGAAGAGGGACTCGGCCGAGGGCGACACCAGGTACTGTCCGAACATCCCGCTGGGGACCACCGCCCTGCGGGGCCCCCCCCACGGCCAGGCCTGGGGGGCCAGGGGCTCCTTGACGTGCCGGAGGAGCTGGGTGCGTCCGGAAGACAGGTCCAAGAAGAGCAGGTCCGTGCCTGAGGCGGAGGAGGCCACCACCGCGTACTGGTTGGACTCTGTGAAGGACGGCTGGAACACCAAGTCGGAGACAGGGAAGGGGCTGGCCACCTCCCGGTGCAGGAGCAGCGCTCCGTGGAACGACACCGTCTGCACCATCAGCTTGGAGCTCCGCGCGTCCGGGGTGACGACGAAGCGGCCGTCGGGCGAGGCGAAGGGCCGCCCCGACACGTTCAGGTTGGGCCCGATGATGGCGTCCGTCACGCTGTCGATCAGCAGCTGCGGCGGGGCCTCCAGGCGGCTCTTGCTCTGGCACTGGACGAAGTAGAAGCCGCCCAGGTGGGTGTAGGCCATGCTGGCCGGCACACAGCTGCAGTTCTTAAGGCTGATGGTCTTGATGCGCCGGAAGGTCTCCAGGTCCACCTTGTGCACGGCCGGCTCCTTCCTGAGGAAGAGGAAGGCAAACCTGGGGTGGCAGAGTTCAGGCAGAGAAGGTTAATAGCCTTCTCCAGCCTTCGGATTGTGATTAATACTCATCAGGATTCTCATTAGGAATCCCATTTTAGCGATAAGAGGGTAATGTGGGTGCCTGCCTGTCTCTAAGGTCAGTTGCGTGTGGCGTGCTTCGTACCTCACGTGAGTGATAATGAGATTGGTGGGGGGGATGAAGAAGTCGTACACCCTCTGGAAGGTGGTGCGGATCGTGTGGTGCACCTCTCCCACACTGGCCTGGACGATTACCTGCATGGTGACAAGACACGCATGCATTATGATAGAACGTATAGACTTATCAATGTGCAATTGTTGTGCAGTCAACCCAGGTGACATTGAGTTATCTTTATGTTCACCTGGTTCAGTTTCCTTGTTAGCTGAAGAGTTTTTAACTGTATTTTATATTTATGTTCAGCTGCATGTAACAGTTGAGCTACCCCTCTAGTGCGGCAGGATAGTCTAGTGGTGGGGGTCCCATTCTTGCGTCCAATCCCCGACAACAGTAAGCATCTTTGAACATCACTGTCTATCCCTTATCTGCTCCAAGACAGGCACACTTCCACATTATCACTTGTGCTTTTGTTACTTTTACAGGCAGCCATTACAGCAGTTTCTTGTTCAGGGGCACTTTAATAGGACTTGTCACAAATGCACCAAAATGTGGTCATTTAGCCACTAAAAGGTCCATATCCTTGGATTTAAGGTTGTCAAGGTGATACTGTATTCCCACATTTCCCAGAAGTGATAAACATCTAGTGCATGACAGGGTCTGATGAAATGTGTCTCCACCTGTGCTCTCTGATAAAGCATCTTATTTAGTAATGGCTGCTGCAGAAGCAAAGAGCATGGTACAAGTGCTATTTGTCATGTCATAGGCCCCATACTGATTCAGTGTCTTTTGCAAAGTGCAAGGAGAACCAATCCACTTTAGCTAGATCCACAAGGCGTCTCTCTGTGCACGACACACGCTTCATCACGTATGCCGGCGTAATCCGGTCCCTGTCAAGGGTTTAGCAGGTTGCTTTATGCTGTCGTGTGCCTTGCATTGGAATGTTGGCGAGTGTTGAACCCTAATGGTGCATTCTTCCAGAATAGAACAAAGTGTTTTCTGGTTCAAGTTTTAGACACTGTGGAACATTTTTCAAGTGAGCACCAAGGAGAAAAGAAAGTGCAAGACATAGCTTGAAGTGTATATATAAAAAACCCATCACAAAAATGGTATCCCCACCTGAAAAGCAGCAGGGGGCCAGACTTCAGAGTCTGTGAGCTCACTGCCGCAAGGAAATAAAGCATAACAATTTCCATGTTGCTGGGTTGTTACTTCCTTACCGGAATCTTTAAATACTTCTTTAATTATTATTTTAGATTTTCAGAATGTGTGTTCTTTCCATTTGGTTGCAGTGTAGAGAATGCTTGTTAAGAAAAAGGTCATTATGATTGTAGTACAATCCAGTGGTTAATGAGGTTCACGGTAATACCACTCAGGAATAATTAGGCAGCTGTTATGCTCTCCGAGGCTGAAGGGGCTCTGAACTTTAATGCCACTGGCTTACAATTATCATCGCTCATCCCCGGATTTTCATATTGTTGCAGTCAGCTCCGAGGGACCGACTGCATTTCTCTCCGGCTCTGCCTGATCTCTCCTTCCTAGCTGGTGGGCCCTAACACCTGCGGGATTTGGTTCTGACTGAGCGGCTTTGCCTTTCAACTGCAGTCATGTTACAGAAGCACCGAGGGCCTTGTAGCTCTGCTACCAGGCTACACCCATTTAGACAAGAGAAAGGATAATTCCTGAAGCGATTCAGTGTATCTTTGTCATTTAGGAAATTAAACCATTTGTAAAGAGCTTTACTACAGAGTAGGTTGTGACGTGCACATTCACATACATTTTGAAAAGTTCAACAAGGGACTTCCACATGGGATTTAACCAGTGAGATGCAAGGCGTCGCTGCTGATCCTGCCAATCATATTCCCAGCCTAAACATCATTGTAGACAGACAGATGGTCTGTGTGCGCACAATGTATGTTGATGTTGAGTCCTTTGGCACACAGAGGCGTGTAGAGACAGACTCAGGCCTGCAGGCTGAACGCCTACGCCCCCCCCCCACAGTTCAGACACTCTTCTTTCATTTGTCCCCTCTAATGAATTGACAATCACAGTCTCCCTCTTTAGCACAGAGGTACAGAGCCAGTATATTTATATTGAATTTGGCTGTTTGAAGACGCATGCCATATGCACTCTCCCTGGGACACACGCACAATTATTCATAACGAGTAGCTGATAGCAAGGGGTAAGAGTAGGGAGAAAAGTACAGCCAAATATAAAATATACAGTACACTGTACATCCCCACAGCACTTAATTGATTAGCCACCCGAGCAAAAGCAATGCTCTAAAGCAGTGGTCCCCAACCCTGGTCCTCGGGGACCGCTGCCCTGCATGTTTTAGATGTTTCCCTGCTCCAACACAGCTGATTCAAATGACTAGCTCGTTATCAGGATTCTAACAAATCATTCATTTGAATCAGCTGCGTTGGAGCAAGGCAACATCTAAAACATGCAGGGCACCGGTCACCGAGGACCAGGGTTGGGGAACCCTGCTCTATAGTATTATGTCTTAGTGGCTTGGTTTTTGACAAATGAGAATATTAGGTTTAACCTATTATAAAATATCTGCTGAAGTAGATTTGCTTGTGACATGGTCATATAGGTATGTTTTTTCCCCCACACTTCATGTAAAAAGGTCTATGGCTAGTGTCTCCATATTTAATGTGGAGGTATTCAAGGTAGAGAAGGACAACCAACATAACTAGGCTAGAAAATAGAAATTTGAGCAAACCTAATTTTGAATGGAATATATCTTTAAAAGTTAGGCTATACAGATATATTCTTAGAACTTCCTATTTAGATTAATAT
>JAODTR010075999.1:0-15227 GCA_025399935.1 Amblyopsis rosae | reverse complement strand
TATTTTCTACAAGACAATAACTAATTCTCTCCCTCTCTCTCTCTCTCTCTCTCTCTCTGTCTCTCTCTCTCTCTCGATCTCCCCCTCCCTCTCTCTCCCTCTTAGAACCTGGTGCTCTCATGTTTCAGCATGCGGATGTTGGTAATGCCGCTGCCTCCTCGGTGATGGTACCCGTAGCCCTGGTGCTGTCCCTCCAGTCACCGGCTGCTGCTGCCCGCCGACGACACACTGCTGCCGGGCGATGAGCTGGCCGAGCCCCGGTCCTCGAATACACTGATCTCTATCTGACCACACAACAGTCAAGGGAACGCTTTGGGAGGAGTGGGGGCCTGCTGGGGCTACGATACAGTCTAGTGGTCTGGGTGTTCCTCTCCCAATTTTAAGGTTGTGTGTTTGAGCCATGGAGTTACCTGATTGTTAATTCTAAAAGCAGATCTGGTGTTTGAATCAGATGTGTGTCAGAGGTGTGTCAACACCACAGTTCTAACATACCAAACGGATGAATACAGACCTTCTCACTATCCCAAACAGAGGCTGTATTGTATAATGTGTATTGACTAATAAGGGTAGGTAATAAGGTTGCCCTTCGTGTTGAGGTGTGTTCTTTCAGCCAGTCGCACTAAGCCAGGTTTGTGTGATGGTCTACTGGACACATTCTTCCTCATGCCTTTCAAATACTGTACACAGGAAACTGCAGAGGGAGTTTCACGTTAAAATGTGGCTAGCCACTTTTAAAACAACCATCACACCTAGAGCATATGTGGCATTGTATTTACATTATTTGACTTTTCATTTTAAGTTATTACCGTATTTAACCTGGCACACCAGTGCCTTGCATGGTGTGGTTCTGGGCACCCAGTGAGTGAATGGTCCAATCACAGTGTTTTTGGCTGTCCTAACGGGCCAGCCCACTCTCACAATGAGACATTGTGCTTGAATCAAGTTGCCGTTGTAATTGGTTTGAACGTTTCTGCTAATGCAAATACGCCCATGAGTGAAATCATGGACAAAAAGTGGGAGGTCTTGCATGCATCAATGCGCGACAGCGTGCATCTCAGTGTTTGATCACACTCTAAAAGGTCATCTGGCTTGCCGTGTTAATTGTATGCAAGAGAGTAAGTGGAAGTGACATGAAGCGCTTGTCATTATCTGGAGACGAACAATGTTGTGCGCAGTGTCTTCACCAATCATAACAATGTCCGTTACGCTGTCACTCCTGTGCATCTCAAAATGGGTTTGTGGCATGTGTTATGGAATTCCACAAAGCCATTTTTAATTAAAGACCCAAATATAATTTTTAAAATGTCTATATGGTCAGTAATCCATCACATACCACATGCCAGAACTACAAACTGAATCACCTTTGATCTAACCACCTCTCTCTCATTCAGCCTTGATGGACAACTAACAGAAGTGCAGATCGTGGAAGGATACAACCCTCATGCCTCTCTCTATGGGGTCTGTTAGGAGGAGACCTCTGGGAGCGTAGATCATCTCATTCTGCTCCTGGATGTACCCCGAGATTTTCCTGAGAACCTGGCACACAACAAGTGGACAGATAATCCATATTTGATTAGAACCCTCAGAGGCATAAAACAATACATTATAAGAGAAAATAATGTTAACAGACATTCCAGTCATATTTTGAGCTTTTGAGAGTATACTTTTGCAATAACTAGCCTATGCCTGAAAGGAGAAAAAAGGACAGGGTTAAATAGTAACCTTTGCCTCCCTATCACCTCCTGTGCCGGGTGAAAGAGAGAAGGAATGGAAGAAATTAGTTTGCAGTCTTTCTTCTGTACATAGTTAGCAAACGGCATATGATACCCAATATCCAAAGTTATTGCCTGTCTTTATTTTTCCTTAACATTATAATATAAACTCAAAAGTAATTCCATTATGCTCTAAGTACGGCAGATATTTTTATACGCAGTTCCAAGCAGCTCATGTCAAGCAAGGCTTCTTGAATTGAATTACTGAAATTGACGAGTATGAGCTTTTTCTGTTTGAACTTTTCCATTTAGCGGCTTTAGTTCCTAATTCCAAAGATGACTCTTTTAGGCTAAATACTGTTGCTTGGTTAACAGTCTGCATAACATTGGAAATTTAAAACATAAGCTGGCAGAATATTTATTTTACATTGGCACTAAGTATTGCATGTGAGTATTGCATCAGATGTCACATCTGATGCAATAATCACCCATCAAAAATTTTGAGTGATTGAGTGACTAAACGAGGAGAATATACAGTAGATGCTGTCATACAGGTCACTGCTGATAACTAATGACTAAAGATTTGGCTGTCACGCTAAAGCTAGCAAGCTAGGAGAACAGCACAAGTATTCAGGCTTGGCCACACTACCTTAGACTCTAATGCCGACGATATGCCATGCTTCTTAATGGACACCGCTTATCCGTGTCTATCAGCTGCACCATGCTCTGTCGGGCCTGGTGTACACTGGGAATAAACCACGGCTCCACAGCTACAGTGCTTAGGCCTGTGCAGAGCCATGTAAAGAGGGAGTTGCGTCATCTCCGTTTTTTTCTCACAGCAATGGTGGATCGTGGAGCTTTAAAATAGTTCCCGGAAGTTAGCCTAAATACTAAAAGTAGCCTATAAATTCTATTTTAAATGTAAATTGGTGAATTTATTACCAAATTACCAAACATTTTATTGATATACCTGTATTCAAATTGCCCAGCAAGCACTTCTGGAACTATTTTGCCATAGGTTTTGCCTCTCCATGAACCTGGTGACCATTGACAATTTCAATGTCATTTCCATGGCTCTGGGCCTGTGGTATTACAGCGATATGGATTGAGCAACAGCGAGCGTTCTACTGGGCTCTGTTGGGACTGCTATGTCTGTGTTCCAGCTATTCCAGCTGTAGGCGCAGCTGTTCCTGTAGTGCCCTCTAATTAGAGAGCAGTGCCATGAACCATTCACCCATGCCTCATAGCTTTCTGTTCATGTGAAGAATAGATATAAAGCTTTACAAGTCAAGTGTTGGGGGCGAACAAGGAATAAAAGACATGTCATTAAACAGAGCTGCTTTATTTTTTTGTCATACAGTAAGTCAGACATGAGACACGAATGCTTTGTCTGCAAGGGGGAAACAAATGTTCTACCTTGCATGGATTACTGTAGTGTAATAGGATCACTCATTGTCTGTGCTGTAGTGGGTCAATACTTGGCTAGCACTAAACCCAAAGCAAGGGTTTAAATGTTACATTAAAGGAGATTCAAATACAAGAGCATTGTCCAAAGGGTTTGTGCTGTGGAAAAAAACAAAAACAAAGGAGAATTGAGAAAGCCAATCCATTTATTTCTAAGAAGCCCTTTGGGGAAGCTCAATCCCATTTAATGGGGCAGCGAGACAGCTGTGTCTATTTGATACTGGGATCAGCTTTGCGAATGCGTGTGCATGCTACAATATTCTCAAAGTGCCACAACATGTGTATTACAAGTGTGTCTTCTGCATGCATACAGGAATGTAACATTATATCCTTATGTGAGAGTATGTAATAGCAGAGGTCTTCAACGTTTTTTCTGGGTCAACAATTTGTAGGGCGGCATATGGTGCCAAGTAATTTGCAATGGGCTACCGTGTACAATGCTAAGCCATTCAAATAATTATTTACAGATAAATATAGCTATAGGTTGTATGTATTTTATTTTGGGGTCAAATAATTTAGAGGGCCCTCGGCAGTACCACAGAGTATTCCCACACATTACCACTAGGGGTCCAAGACCCTCTGTTGAAGACGTCTGTACTATAGTACATGTAAATGTACTATATAATGTACTGTAAATATTTGTGTGTGTACAGACAGACATACAGTTCTGTTTCTGAGGGTACCTAGTATGTACTGTATAGTAAAAAGAAGGTCATTTAGCAAACACTTTTATCCAAAGTGACTTACAATGAGTACAAATATTACATGGAGCAGGCAGGGGGTTAGGCATCTTGCTCAAGGATGCTTACAGGTAGATCAACTCTGGGGTTTGAACCAATGACATTCAGGCTGGGAGTCAACACCCAACACAGTAGTTGTATTGTATGGCTTGGGAAATAATAGAAAGGGGGCCCAGAAGCCAAACAAGTCTGAGAAACACTGCTGTGTAACCCTGGCCTACACACAGTATCTGTTCCGACATGCAGGAAGTAATCGGGGGCTTTTATAGCGAGAGATGGGAGCATAAAGACACACATAATCCAAAAGATCTGCCCACGGATCCACAACCGCTCAAGTGTGGCCGTTATCAGGCAGAGCAGCGCTCGTACACGCGCGGGAGAGTGCACGAGCTTAGGCTATGTGAACACACAGAGTCCTGACAACCTGGGTGGGTTGCATTTGATCATCCTCAATCAAAACGTAATTCAGCAGAGATGAATTAACGAAGGGAGTAAATAAACGACAGCGGGCGCGATAGCATCTCTGCATCTCTACGGTGTGGTACCCAGCTGAGCGGGAGATGAAAGGAGCCCCAGGAGACTCAGTCCATTTCTGCATGGCTTCAACACACCAAGGAGTCTTTTTGTGCTTCTTAGTTGACTCGCAGTATACATGCGTATCGCTTCGATAAAGAACTTTTTGTGGCGATGAATGTTGATGGAGATCAGAGCACATAGGCATGCTGGAACTCTAGGCCGACCCTGTTTCATCTCACCGATGGGCAGATGAAACATACTCGGTTTATGGAGGATTAATCAAACACTGGGTGTTTGTGTGTTTACGAGTTATATGGTCTTGTGATTCCTTTTGAATGTTTTTAAGTATTTGTGTCGTGGGCGTATGTGCCTAATTTTGCCTATGAACATCTGTCGGTGTGCTGAGTGTCAGTTTATGCGTATGCATGTGTGTTCCGGTACCTATGTGTGTCTGTTTACAGTGCAGATATGCGTGCTTGCGTGCGTGTGTGTGTGTACATGCGTGTCCGTGCTCTGTCTCAGCGAACAACAAACAGTCACACAGCTGTAGGAGAAGATGAATCACCTTCCCTTTCTCAAGATGTCCACCTGGGTTGAGCTGCAGGTAAATGGCGTGTTACGGTTGGCGTGCCATGCCGTGCCCGGTGGCACACAGGTGCAGGGAGAAAGCTGAGGGGAAATATTGTGTAAACGTGGCACAAAGAGACCCAATCAGATCATATCTCGCGTTCTTTGGCTCCGTCTCGCCTTGTGAATGTGTGTGCGTGAGTGTATTGAGTGTGTTCTGGCAGCGCAGACGAGACTTCCGCAAGAATACGCCCCAGAAAGCAAACTGATTTGTGCCTGTGTGTGTGTGTCTGCTTACGTGCATATATGGGAGTTTATTGAAATCTGCGTGCTTGTGCCATCTAACGTATGTGCAACCAAGTAGAAAATGCCATGAAACTTCCCAGGGTTCATCAATTAAATGTCCAAAATATAAAATACAATTATATTGTTTTATCAAACTTGTCTCTCGAGTCTTCACTGTAGTTGTTTAACATTACATGCTAAACCAGGAGGGATCATTTTGCAATGTATTTTGAGGTGTAATGTTTTGAACCAATGGTGTCACTTTTAAAAATACAAAATGCATGCAAAGAAAAATAAAGCCCACATTTCTATAGGCAGTCAGACTGAACATTTTATTATGTAATATACAGTATAATCTTATCAATGATTAATTTAAAAATATTTACCCATTCAATGTGACCCAGATAAGTGAAATAGGTTTTCGAACCTGGTGTTTGGTGTCAACTGTGCATGGCTGAAACTCCTTGCCTTCCAGTACCCAGTGATGATCTTGACTAAAGCCATTCTTTGTTAAATCATACAGCACTGCATATGCCAGGATTCATTACCTTCTCATAGCGCGTCTCCATGCACAGGAAGATGAAATATGCTGTAGCACACGCCAGACAACCCTCCAGGTAGGACTGGCCTCCGATCTTCTCTGCCTCAGCGTAAAATGAGTTGAGGGTCTTCACTGTCTCCTCAAATATGGTTCGCTCAATCTATGCCCATACATAGAAATATATGCAATAAAATACACAGTCATCACAGCAAAGTATAGTATAGTATAGATCATATAGGCGAGTAGACAATATAATCAGGATTCACTAAATATCTGCTAATGCACGTTTAACTTTCACATGATCTGCCCCATAGTCTCAAAGTGGAATAACTGTATCACAAAACAGGTATTGCCTTGATGGAGGTGGTGTTTTTCTACTTATTTATTATAGTTTATTTTTCCAATAGACCAGTAAGTGAATGAATTTCAGGATGTAGGAATATGCATGGAAATTTAATCTATATTCTTAACAAATGGGGGACTTTTACAAAAACGTTTCTAAGGCATTGAGTAATTCTTCAAATTGGCAAAAATACTGAGTAAAAAAAAGTGAATATTTACTTCTACTCTAATTCCCTCTTTCACCATCTTCCTTCAGAATCTCAGGATGCTAATTACACTCCATTACACTATGAATATCCCAGTAATCTAAATACGACATGCATGTCACTCCTTGCCATAATATAAATGAGGTGTGGCTAAAACTGCCTGGTTCTGAGAGCACACATGAGGCTTGTAATATGCATTCTGACCCTATTTCTTTTTTTTCTTTTTTATTCTTCCTCTGTCTGCTAAATGCACAATGTCAGGACGTTAAAGGCCACACATTTAACATGTTCAATCTGTCCCTGTGGGTTGACAAGTCTACGTTGCAAAGCCATGTATTTTCCCCATTAATGCACAAACCCAAGTCATACATCACTTTCGCTGCTTTGTTCCTAAATGCCAAAATCTAAATAAAATGTATTTTAGGCTCCCCTTGCCAAGTTTTTACACATGCGTGTGTAGAACACGCACACACAAAATGCACACAGTACGTGAGTAAGATACATGAGCTCATATCCATCATTGACCCGTGCGCTGTCAGCCACGCTGCCCCTAGTTAGTGACCTCATCTCTCTTTGTGTGCATGTAGACATGCACGTGCATGTGCACGTGCTGGGGCGGCCTCACCCTGCTGTCGAGCTCCGAGGGGAACTTGGTCTGGAAGCGACACACTGTTCCCTCGCTGTAGTCTCTCTGGATGAACACCTTGGTGGCCAGTGTCGCACCGTGCCGCAGCTCCTCCAGGTTGTGGAACTAGACGCGCACGGCGCACGCACACACACACACGCACACATACAGTAAGCGTTCGTACAGACACACACAAAGAGAGCAAGCGAAGATAACACCTTGCAAACTGAAAGAAACACAAACAACTGTCATAGCCTACTGCACAATTGATTCTGACATGAACCTTGAATCCTGAAGTTTGCTCATCTTTGCTCAGATATGATTTCTAAGCATCCATCTATTTCCAGAAATATGTGGTTAAAGGTACACTTCTTGGTCTACCTTTACAGTAAATGTTCTCTATGTTGCAGCTCTGTTTAGTATGAAAATGTGTACACAAGTAAAGTACTGTATGCACATGGAGGTGTAGAGAATGCAGCGTTCACATACAGGAAGAGTTTCATGCCAAAATAGCAATGTATTTTATAATGGTATAATTGCCCTTATGGTTTTAACCATAAGGGCAACTCAGGACTCAAGTGTAATTTTAAGAACTGCCAAAGCTGTCTACCTTTATACTCTCATTAAAGATTGTGAACAGAATGATAAGAGACAGTTATTTTCCCTAACAGAATAATAAAGGTCTACATCCATGCCTGTATTTAAACTTTATTCTCACATACTTATTTTCTGCAGCCAGCCTTATAAAAAAGTCCTTAGTTATGATTATGATGTCTAAGCTGTATATCCTGGTATTTCCAGTAGACATGGCAGGTGCAGGGAGTCAGGACTTACTGTACAGCAGCCTACTACATTACTCTGTAGCTTGGTGTTGAGTGGTGTGTTTTACACCTAAACAGACATTCCCTAGAGATACCTAGGGGCAGTGAGCGGTCCAGAATAAACGTATCCCCCTGTTGCTTTGAATTACTGCCTTCCAGAGGAAGGGAATTAGAGATAACAGTGTGTGTGTGTGTGTGTGTGTGTTGGCATGATGGGTGGGTTGCGGGGAGAAGGGGGGTTGGCGGGGTGAAAGGAAAAGGCTGAGAGGCAGAGTGAAAGCAGAGACAGAATATGAGGTTTATATTGATTTTTACGGCCTCTGTACGTTGTTCTTTATGAGGACTCTGGTGTGTGGTGTGCGTATCTGTTCACCATTTACAGATAATCCCCCAGTGTTTCTCTCCCTCTCTCTGAAGTTTACACAAGTGCAAGTGCTGGCCTTACAACATATTATATTTACAATACATATTGTTTGGCGGTTATCTAAGCCAATGCCTGTCTGGCTGCAGGAGTGTAGTTATAATTCTAAGTCTTCCTGGTAATAAAGACAATATTTATGAGATTGCTCTCACATATAAACCCCACAGCGCGCCCACCTTCCGTGAAAGTGAAGATTTGACAGTGCCAGCTCCACATAGGCTAAATCCTTCCGCACCAAGAATAGTAGCCAGTCTATTTTCTTCTGCAAACATGCCAGAAACGTTCCACAGCAGCTAAATCTATCTGTCTAGCCACAGTTTTTAATATCCTCCTTGCCCTTTCTGTCAATCTCATCCCCAGGCCATCAACACAAGCACACCGCTCTAGAAGCAATTACCAACCCACACTTCATGGGGATTAAACTAAAACCCAGTCGGCCTCAGCATTATCCTAATTATGATAACTAAGGTCCTCAGATTGTGAATCGGATATGTATGCAGCCATGTGTGTGCACCGTGCATGTATGTTTATATGTGTGTGTGTGTGTGTGTGTGTTCTAAAACCCTTCTGAATCAGAGAGGAAGCCAATCTTATCACATTGGGTCTTAAATTAACATTAACGACATTATCAAGCCTGTCCCACATGCCTTTGATACCTGACGGCTTACAGTACATACCCCGTGCTCTACTGTAGCTGATACACAGTGGAATTTGAATGGAATGGTATCTCACTTTTGACTATTAGATGCGCAACATTCAAAATAGCTTGTTTTGTTTGTTTGTCTAATTTCTGTTCTGGTTCACATGCCATGAGGGCTGAGTTCACTTTGGGAGAAAAGCTGTTCCTATCTCTCACTGCAGCCATGCCAAGATAACAAATGCCCCCACTCTCTCTCTCTCTCTTCCTTCTCTTTTTCTCTCTTTGCCACTCTTTCCCTCCCCCGCTTTCTCTCTCGCTTCTCTCTCGCTCTCTCTCACACACATACACAAGCTTGTGTGTGCAGGTGTGTGCAGCATACAATCACCAGTGCACATTACTATAACATTAATCCAGGATTTATCATAGTGTCACCTCTTAATGTCTGTCAGAGGGTGGAAGTGGGAGATTACATCCTTATTTTGATCCAACTACAGCTACTAACTTATAACTATCCAAACGGTGCATTGCAAATGTGAATGCCATTAAAGGGGTTGTGTAGAAATTATTTTTAATTAATAAGATGTTGGTCAGTATGTTTCGTTCTTAAAAATAGCTGACATGTTATCAGCGTTTTTAGTGGCAGATGGATGGCCAACTGTCGCCCTGTGTGACCACCACATATGTCCCCATCATGATATTTCTCGCTTGGCCAAGTCACCCCTAAATTGCAATGTCTGGGTTCTGTTCTTATGTTGTTCTCTTACTATTTACATTTTTCCTTGTGCTTGTAGATAGGAATGACTATTCCCATGTTTCTATCAATGTTTTCACAGTGTATGAACAAGGGACATCTATAAAGACCACAGCTATGTTTCATAATAAGATCCTGTGTGTGCTCCTAAAGAAACCTTAAATTCCTCCCTGCTAAACAGCTAAAGATGTTGAGTATCTGCCGGGTGTGTGGGAGACCAGAGTTCATTCAGTCTGTTATTGTGACTAAGAAAAGAACACAGGCAGACAATGAGTGTCATGTTAAACACAAAGGGATCTCTTGAGACCTTCAGTTTAAATTTGATTCTAGAGCTTTCAACCATCTTCGCAATTCATATAGTGTATGTGTACACGATGACTGAATGTTCAAGGAGCAAGGAAAAATGGCCATAGAAAGTCCTGAAACAATCAAACAACACTCGAGCAAATAGATAGCACAATTGTAAAATTAAATTAAATTGTATGATGAAACACTAAAAAATTAAATGTAATTTATGCAAAAAAAAGTATTTGTTGTTGGTCTATGTGGCTATCACTCAGGTAGCATATGTTTATAGTTCAACCTTATCTGACACGCCTTATATCTGTGTGCTACACATCCACCTGGAGAGCTATACATTGTTTTAAAGGCAGGCACTTGGACGAACTTGTCACTTTATAAATCACACAGCCACATGGATGGCGGACCAATCAGCATCTGTTTGGACTGGTAAGTCTGATGATGCTGAAGTCAAGCGTGTGTTTCAAAATGGTGGTAGAAACAGCTGTAGCAATGCCTACTGGTTAAATGGTGCCCTTTTTAACCAGAAAGATTAACCAGACGTTTACACCCAGTAGAAGGAAACAACACTTCAATGGAACATGTCTAGGCCCTATTCATGAAGTGAATATTGGGGTCACAGCAGGTGACTAAAAGCACACTGTACTTATAAAAACAGGTTGATGTACATGTTGCCTGTTTGAGGGCACAGAGTTTATTGAGGCTAATATGGCCTATGCAGTATGTGCTGATGTAACGCACACACTTAGCCGGCTTCTTTGCCGACTTAGCATACGGTATATCTCCTAGCTGACGTCTGTCTACGAAGAGGGAGCGAAGGAGAGAAGGAGGGACTATGAAGGCTCAAGGAGGCAAGACAGACAGACATAGTATGACACAGTCTTTACTCAGTGATGGCTACAAATTGTGCAGCTTGCTCACATTAAATGTGCCATGGATTATTGATGGCATCTTGTCTGGTGGTGTGTGCATGCATGCGTGCGTGCGAGTGCATGTGTGTGTGTGTGATATTCATTGGTCTTGGACTTAAAGGCTGGCCGACCAACTGAGGGAATTACGGTAGGCCCGCGCTCTACCATCATCTTTGCAAATCAATCCTGACAGCTTATATGCTCCAGTTGGGTCTTCATGAGTTATATGTATATCAAGCTTAAAGTTATATCCAACTACATATAGGCCTACTGTACACACACACACACACACACACACACACACACAAACACACAAACACTTTGAACGTTTGAACGTACTGTGGTCATTATATGCAGACCCCCGTATCAGCATTACGTGACATCATCATGGACAGAGAGACAGGGGAAAAACATGCTGCTGGCATCAGCGCTTCCAGGCAGTGCAGACAGCTAAAAATACAACAGCAATTGGCTTAGTTGCGCTCTGTGACAACCTGTTTCATGCCCAGTCTCTCTCTCTCTCTCTCTCTCTCTCTCTCTCTCTCTCTCTCTCTCTCTCTCTCTCTCTCTCTATCTCTCTCTGCCGTCTCATGAGCTGCGACAGAAAGTTGTACGACGAAGAAATTTAAGCCCGAGGCGCACGCTAGCAAGGGCAGTCACATCTGTCAGGAGAACCGATAGTTTAAAATATGTGGCAAAGAGAAAGGGAAATGGAGGACGACAAAAAAGACGTGGCGTGAAGAAGACAGGAAGAAGCACACGAGAGAGCGTTAGAAGATAGAGAGAGAGAGAGAGAGAGAGAGAGAGAGAGAGAGAGAGAGAGAGCTGGTTGTCCCTGTCCATGGTGCTGACTGCTTGGTCGTCACGTCACGATCTTCTGAACGTAAAGTCTACCTGAATCTACTGGGGTTCAGTTAAAACATATTACAGCTATTCTAAAACTAAGATCATCCCTTTATTCACTCGTTCTGTATTAGATGTAGCTAGCAGTGATGGTATGAGAGTGCATGAGTCTGCTGCCTCCACTTCAGGTGTGGGTGTTGTCTACTGATGCGGTGATTATTAAGTAGACTAATTTTAGTTAACCTAATGGAAAATGAACCCACGCCACAATGAACCACATATACTATTTCGGAAAATCCCATAATCGCCAATAGGCTATAGGCTCAGGCTGTTAAAAACCTTTTGTAAAAAATATCCCACGAGGAACACAATTTCCTGAGCGGAATAATAGGATATAAGGATTGTGGAAAAACCATAATTCTTACCTCTGTCACCATGTTGCCGAGAAACGAAGAAGGATCTGTCCCGTGCTGAAAACGGTAACAGAATCATTCGCGTGTGTTGTGCGCATGGGACAACGCGACTGTCGAACAGAACGCATAGTCTCTCTCTCTCTCTCTCTCTCTCTCACTCTCTCTCTCTCTCTCTCTCTCTCTCTCTCTCTCTCTCTCATCTGTCTCCCAATTTACACTGAATATTTGTGGGTGTGGGTGTGATACACGTGCGTTAAGCCTATTTACTACACTATTTTATTTGCTTTCTGTGTGCGTTGATGTGTTGCTACACTATACGCAATTACAGTAGCCCATAGCCTAACCTAGCTCAGAGGACATGCTGTGTTGTTGACTCATAAGCCAATATGTTTAATTGACGACCAGTAAAATGTGCAAGTGTGGTATGAAACATTCATCAAGGTGTCAGTATGGCATTCAGGCAATAAAGGTAAAAAATGGCTTCGCTTATCCTTTTCCAAAGAGCAATTTATTGTACTCCACTCTAAATTTAACAGCCACATAAGAAGTCATTTTTAGAATCAAGGTGACAGGCGTGATTATAGAGCTGGTCTTTTCAGTCCCTGACACCTGAATATGCAGTCTTTTTAAGATGCAACAAATATTGCTTTTATGTTGCTATTTTTGTGAAAAACGAAAAAAGCTCAATGCTGTGCTGAAATTAGACACACTATGCGTTTCCCATGTATGTTGGCTCAGCTCACTTGCCTGGCAATTGCAAACGAAGGCGTGCACACACAAACACACCCACACACACACACAAGTGCACACAGACGCACGCACATGCACGCACACGCACCCACATACACACACACAGAGAAACAGACTGTTACTCTGTAGAATAATCTAAATATGAGTGGAAACTCTTCTGCAGCTCCGACGGTGAAAAGATACATTACATTTGTGTAGATAGACTTACTGCACATTACAGTAAGTTGGAGAGTTATATATATATATATATATATACTGTGTATATATAGAGTATATATACTGTGTGTATATATATATATATATATATATATATAGAGAGAGAGAGAGAGAGAGAGAGAGAGAGAGTGGCTGGGGGAGGTATTGCCACAGACGTGTAATGGCCCAGAACTGTGTTTACATTTGGCCCTAGGTTGGAAAGATATTAGATATTGGGTTTTGGTTTGGGATTGATTTTGGGCTTCCCAGTGGATGCTAGTGGGATGGAGAAAATTGCTGTGTGGCATTTCCTCCATGGTTATACAGTATATATACATGTCTGATTGTATTGAGGGGATAATGTAAGAAGATGATGCACTCATCTCACCTCTGGTCTTCAAATGTGACTGAATATGCATTTCAGCAGAAAAGAAGAACCTCAACGCGGTCTTAGATTGTCATATTGAAACTCACATTCAAATGTGGTCATGAAGTTCAGCAAAACAGTCAGCAGTCCCATCAAAATGCTAGTATGTATTAGAAGCTGGTGGTGTAGAATGACGCACTGATCCAACACTGAAAAATTCAACATGAGTAAAATTCAAGCAGTAGTGTGCAATTGTGTATGTTTCTGGCCACATTGAGCAGGCTATCTGTGTGTGTGTGTGAGGCCAAGAACAAAATAAGTTTTAAAATATTTTGTGTACAGCAATAGCTGGTTTCATTGAACACAATTTCACTGAATTAAGCTAACGAAGATCATATCATGAGGAACAGTAGCTTCTGAGGATTGTACAGGAGCTGTGTTCACGTTTTGCTTGATTGACATATCTGTTCAGTATTCCTCGGACACCTCACACTAACAAACACTCAACACAGCACTTCCTGGCATGGTCTATGCTATACTGTACCTCTGCTCTGCAATACGCTATACACAAACAGGTGTATGTTTTCATGTTTCTGGTTATGGTGACTAAAGGACACTGACATGCAGCCAAGTATTAGTAACATTCTTGTACGTGAAAGAACCAATACACATAAGTCAATATGGAACAAAACTGGAATAGATTGAAACACATTTGAATGTGTAAATTATGTGCGTGTATTATGCTAACCACAAAACATATTTACCTGTCCTGAGGAACATATCAGCCTCCTCCTATCAAACTTGATTTTCGATCCAAGAACTTGATGAAAAATATGATGAAAAAAATGTAAATTCATGCTATTAATATATTGATCCTTTAATAAATCATGTGGTCTTCAACATGCAATGCAATAAGAATTCTCTATTACTGTAATACACTACAGTAATTACAGTAAAGAATAAAATAATGTGCAATCACAAGCTATTGTATTCCCATGGTCAATAAGATATATCTTGTTGTAACAATGCCTAATATGAAATACCGACTATTCAGCACATTTCAATGAAAACAGTGGAAACTTTGGAACAAAGGATCACCGACACAGACCTGCTGTGTGTGTGTATGTGTGTGTGCATGCGCGTGTGCGCATGCGTGTGTGTGTTTGTGTGAGGTAATGTGTTTGTGTTTCTGCATAACTTTCTGTGTTTGTGTATGTGTGCGTCCGTGCGTGCATGTGTGTTTGTGCATATCTTTCTGTCTGGGTGTGGGTGTGTGTGTGTGTGTGTGTGTGTGTGTGTGTGTCTGTGTCAGCAGTTGGAAAAGTCCCTGATCTGGACCTGTAGGAATTTTGACCTGTTGCCTTGCTGGCAGCCAAACTCACAGTTGAGGACTTTTGGAGCAGATTGTATTTCCTGAGAGACCAGACATTCCTGAAACAGCCAAGCTAGATTCAACCGCAAGATCTGCATACTTGACTTGTACTTTAGGGGGTTATGCAGGGAATGCTTGTTTGTGTCTCACAATTCCATACACTATAGCCCATTACTGTATACTGTATGTACAACTGTATAGCTAGTTAACATTTACATACAGTGCAGATATTTTACCTCAGATACTGGCATAGTGCCATCTCAAACACCCTTCTCCTATTGAGTTAAACACAAGTGGAGAATATCAAGTACACACACATACACACCAAATTAAGGACACATGGACATATTCACAAGAGTACACACTTAGCTTACACAAACACAGTTTTGGAGAAGATCGTTGGAAGAGATCTTGTTCCCCTTTGACAAGACAGGAAATGAGAACT
>JAODTR010075988.1:0-15227 GCA_025399935.1 Amblyopsis rosae | reverse complement strand
GGTGGAGAGATTATATCTCCACACTGGCCTGGGAACGCCTCGGGATCCCCCAGTCAGAGCTTTCCAATGTGGCTCGGTAAAGGGAGGTTTGGTGTCCCTTGCTGGAGCTGCTGCCCCCGCGACCTGACTCTGGATAAGCGGATGAAGATGGATGGATGGATGCACTAACCTTTCCACAATATATTCAACAACGATATAATTCTGGAAGCCGGTAGGAAACCATTTTGGGCGTGTCTCAAGTCATGACGAAAATGACGCAAATCGAATGTCCGCATGCACAGTATGACGAGGTAGGACAATCTGTCGGGTAGGATAGAATGTCAGGACACTGGCACTGAGTGTATAGGAAAATGTACCAGCAATTGAAAAGATATGTAGGTTTTCATGTGTGTGCACTGCTTATCTTAGCTGTCAAATCTCAGCTCCAGGGTTGGGTTTTCTTGTTCATGCAGTAATCTAATTTACCACGAATACACCTACTGGCATTAAAGTAAAAACTGAGATGAGATGAGAGAAGAAAGGGAGGAAGGAGGGAGACCCAGTGCCGATTCTTTTACAAACAAATTTTATAACATTTTTATTGAAACCTCAATTAACTTCCAACTGGGATTTGCTATTGCATCAATAACAAGGCTACAGTAAATGGCTGATTGGTGGGATATACCATGCTAAAAGAAGAAGCTAGAGCCCATGAAATGCCAATGGGAATGAATGTCAGCCATGCATGGCGGGCCTCCAATTATTGCACCCAAGAGGTCATTTTGTTTGATACACTAGTATGCCTGCTAGAAGGCCTTTTTAAAATTAATAACAGGCTAAATAGCAGAAAGAATACGGTCCAAAATGACCAAAAAGCTCCCAAGCATCCAACAATTAAACTTTTATGCCAAAATGCTTTTTTTATTTAATAACCAGCATTGATTGAGCCTCAGAAACAGAAACTATATCTAACACAGTACACACTTAACAGAAATATACAGTAGTGTCACGCAACCCAAACATTACCCCAGTCATACATACTCCGCTAATTAATTATATTTGTAAGTTGTCTCCCTTGGCAGCCAAATGCTAATTAATTCAAAGAGAATGCTAGCAATTTCTTTCAGCACTTTTTTTTTTCCATTCTCCCATTGCCCTGCTCTCACTGACGAAAGGCCAAGTACATATGCAAAGTTAGAGATATAAGCTAAAAGTGAACCTGAATCTAGTAAGGGTTGTGACGCGATGCGAGGGCTTCAGTGGAGCTTTTCATATCCTTGACAATAGTCCTGCCAATTTGACCTTCAGGTCAGGCTTGAGCAGTCCTCTCCAGGGACAGAATTCCACGCCAAGGTATCGCACCGACTCGCCTACCCCGAGGATGTGGAGCTGGGCACCTCAAAGAGTCCATGGCTGGCAGTCATTGATAGAGTACCCCCTATCTTCATTGCCAATGTAAAATGCATGGCACTTATCAGGGTTCACCCTCAGGCCTGTGAGGTTGCAGAATGTATTAAGGATTTTCAGGTTAGTGTCCATCCCATACAGGGTCATCTGCAAAAGCCATAGAGGTGACGGTGTGACCGTCGGTTGTGAACTCAATGCCGCATTGATCCAGGGCGCAGAGAAGTGGATCTATCACCACGCTGAACAGTAGCGGAGACATGGGATCTCCCTTTTTGACTCCTTTGCATACTCGGTACGCATCTCTCACAATGCGTACTATCATTTGGTCAACTCCCATTTGCTCAAGAACGGCCGTCAGGTGTTTGTGGGACACTGAGTCAATGGCCTTGGCAAAGTCAATAAAGACTATTGCCAAGTGGAGGCAATCCGTTTTGCTGAGGTGGACAAGTCCGTCGAGTAGCATCAGGTTCTCTGCACAACCCGCTCTCTTAACAAACCCAGCCTGCCTTAAAAGAACGGGACACGCCAGCTCCAACCTCCGCGTTAGGACTCTGGAGTACGCCCTCAACACGACTGACCCGATCGTGATTGGACGCCATTTCGAGACATCCTTCAACTCTTCCAGACTCTCCACCTTGGGAGCAATGTGGTCCGATTTTCCCGCAGAGAATCAGGCAGCAAACCATCATCGAGGTAAACATCCTAGCAAGCGTAAGACATCCAGGATCCCACCTTAGCAGGCCATCCCTGCTTATGCCGTCTGAACCCGTAGCTGACATCCACTTGACCCTCATGAGGGCTCTATAGACCTCAATTGGCTGAACAGGGCCGTCAAGCACACTGTTGTCCGCCAGATGGACAGAGCGGAAACTGTCAAGACCCCTGAAGGTGTCACGAGACTCCCATTTCTCTCCAAAAGCAGCCTCGACAGACTTAATTGCCAGCCCGCAATATGTGTCGGTTCGCCTGTCCAAGACGAGACCAGCAGCCTTCTTCCGGTTCCGCCTATACAAACTCTGGAGTATTCTATACTCCTCCACACGGTACACTATCTCAGTTCCTCTGTACCGCCGCCTAACGCCCTGTCTCGCTCTCGGGAACCCACTATCCGACCGCAAACTCTTGCGGGCACGCGGCACGGACTTGAGCAGGCTCTCAATGTCCTCTGTGGACAAAAGTGGCAGCTGTCCCCAATCAGCTCTACTGGAAGAAGGTGCTTTCAAGGTCTCAGAGATACTGTACCGCAGGATGTCCGGAGCGGGCTTACCCGACAGTTAGCGCAATATGACTTCTATTGTTTCTCTCCGAAGGGAGGGTGGCGCTTGCTGATTCATCCTGCTGGTCTAGGATGTGGCATTGGTGTCTGACATCACCTATGGGGTGATTCGGGTATGGAATCCCCCTCTTCCAGCGTTAGCCAACCGTCTACTCCTCAGAAGCTCAACCTCTGAGGCCGACCATGGGGCGGACAGTGTGGGACATCCATTACGGCCTCTAACAGCTCCCTTACCGAGCATGTAGCGTTTGAGGTGTCTCTTCCTCAAATGCTGGGACAGACCTTTCTTCGTGGTGAATTCCATCTGGCATTCATCGCACACCTGTCTGCTCCCACAATCCACCATGTGCCTGGTGATCGTTCTAGGGTCCTGGTTTCACATCCGCAGCTGGGACATTGGTAGTGTGCCTCCACCGCGGAGTGCGCGCAAGTCAGGTGTCTGCTAAACGCTTTGAGTGTAGTGTACACTCTGCCACACGGGACACATCATGTGGTTTCGAACGGCATAACTGTGGCTTAAGTTTGACCCGCCTCCAGGTCCTCCGCCGCAACAATTCTCATCTGGTAACTGGTGCCAGCCCCGGGTGAGGAGGGGGCACCAACCTCTCCTGCCTCAGGATATTCTAACGCTTGCCGCGCACCATGGGAAGGCAACGTGCCACTCCTGTGTGACAACCGTTTACTCACTCTACTGCCAGTGCTCCGGTTGGGCGTACTCAGCACTGTAGCAGCTTGCGGACCTCGTTTCTGTCTATCCATTCGCATCGCGGCCAATACCACGGCACTGAAAGTGACGGGGACAATCGTTTTAAAACGCACCAAGGGACTAATGCCCAGCCACTGCCGTGGCGTGAGCCGTTTGAGCCGCACGTATGGGCTTCCCATCCTTAAGGGACGACCTGGAGTGCCTCCAGTCACTACCTGGGGGGTTCATGCTCTGGGTAAGGGTTTCCCCTCCCTTATAGGCAGCAAGTCTTGCACCGACTTCTGAAATCAATCAGTCGCTCTTGTAACACTGGAAAATAAGCAGCAGTTTAACCTGTATATCTGCAAATGCACCTCTTTGACCACAAACACTTGAGTAAGCGGCGGGTTTTGCACACTACCTCCGCAAACAAGTCTCGAGGGAAACGCTCAAGACGAAAAAACTCACCAACGTAGCCGCGCAATCTCACGGCCATGCCACTGCCCATACTTCCGTCAATTCGCCTATCCGCCTTCATCCAAGGACTACAACAGTATATATGCTCACTCTTCGCTTCATGCAGAATTGAGTCAGAGTAATGCAGCCCGGTAAGGGTCTCATAAACGGGGCACATCCAGCCAAGCCGTTAACAATACGCATCCTGTTCCGAGCACCACTCTCCGCACCCTCTCATCACTGCGAGTGATAGATGTTACGCGATACTGTTCCGTCTGCCTTCGCCCTATGAATCTTCCGATTCCGCACCAGCCGTCCGTCACTGTATCCTTGTGGTCCGTCTGAAGCAAGACACAAAGTCTTGTCTCGTAACCTGAGGTCCGCGGTTGCCCATAACGCCAGATTATCTTTGGTCGACGGTCATCACCCGACGAGTCTCAAAACCTCCAGGGTGCTAAGAGAGAACTCTCCCCGGGTCTCCCATCGGCTTCTCCGGGATCGTTTGCGTTGCCGCACTGGGCTCCTCGCGGTGCTTGTCTCCTCTCTTCCAGGTTCGGGGATCTGAACACGACTCCCTTTCGATCGGCCGGGGGCGACTGAGGCCATCGCCCACCGCTTCCGAACGGCGTTCGCTCATCTCTTAGGACCGACTGACCCATGTTCAACTGCTGTTCACATGGAACCCTTCTCCACTTCGGCCTTCAAAGTTCTCGTTTGAATATTTGCTACTACTACCAAGATCTGCACCTGCGGCGGTTCCACCCGGGGGTTTCATCGTCCGGGTTAGGGTTGCCCTCCACCCTTTGTAAGTAGGAGGTCTTGCACCCAACCTCTGCAAACAAGTCGCTCTTATATATATCACAAGGAAAGTTAGTAAACAGCGGGTCTTGCACCCTACCTCTGCAAAGCAGACTTTAGCTGGGTATTAGGGAATACAATGACAGTCATATCCTGCCATCCAGTCTGTATCTGGGACAAATGCTTGGGTGTGGTTGAGATGGGCGATACATGTAAATTAAACTGTCTTTTGTATGTGGCAAATGGTACATTTAGGCATGAAATACAAAGAGCACAGGAAATACATCTGAAATAGTAAATTAAGTGTGACCTGTCTGCCAAGGCAAAAAAACATAATTATTAGTTGAGTAATCAAATCACATTCCTTCAGTCCCCCTTTTGAAGTATTTTTACTTCAACATAAATCAACTATTTCAATCTTTGCGGGTAAGGGCGAAAAACTCCTGTACTTCCAGTGTAAAACCACATTTGCGAATGTGGAAAACCATTGTAAATTAGGAGAAAATTCCCCTACAGTGCCAGTTTTCAAATGGTCACTTTGTCATCAGCCGCTAGAAATTACAAAGAAAATTAGTAATGAAAAATACAAAAAAACTAAGGTCAAACTAAAATTATAAAAAGTCAATAAACACAAAACTAACAATATCAAGAAAGAAGAAAAAAGTCAATTTCTGTGAGGATATGGATTTGCATCTCTCACAGATGCTAATAAATTAACTAATGTTCAAGTCTTCCAGAAACGTATGTAGAAGCACCAAAATGTCACCAAACTGTGCAGCACAAGAGATATTCGACCCATCTCCTGTCCGTTGGAAGGATGGCTCTGATCTCAGATCTGTGGCTGATCTCAGATTGTGTTGTCAGATTATCAGAGGTTACTAGCACTTGATCTGAATGCAGAAAGTGATTTAAATTCACTTTGTGTTGGCCTCCTGTTCCTCTAGTGTTGGTTCCTCTTCCCAATAGTAGAGTAGCCAATGGCATAGCAGTGAGGACATCCAAAGTGGTGTACAGGCAGTCTGTTGGTGGCGCTACTTCCCCCACCTCTGGGCTCCTCGTTGGTTGGTCATGGTTGCTGTCAGCTGTCCTCAGAGCGTGATATCAAAGGAAGATGGCCGCAGTGTGAGCATGGTCTCTCTGCATCTCACCATGTGTAGGGCCAGCTGGTGTAGCCAACCATCTTTGTCTTGATCCCAGATGGCCTTGGAACATCTCAGTCACTCAGTCCTCTGGATGAATACTGTTGTTCTGTAGAAGGGCTCCTGTCAGCTGTCTGTGAATATTACGGAATAGTCGGATTCTGTCTGTGCCGTGGTTAAATCATGTTCAAAAACCTTAGAGAGATTGTTTTCCTGTCACTTGCAAAGGGAGTTGAGTGTAGTCGCTAATATTCTGTAAGTATCTAGTCTGTGTGTGGTTGTTTATATATTTTCATTAAAACAACAATGTATGCTATTGCTGTTTCCTATTCTTAAAAACAAAAAAATATAAACACAATGATGACCAAGTTATTATCACTGCTGTTACATCAATAATTAATACCTCTAAACATTTAATGAGTAAATGGTCCTAGGGGAGAGGATTTCGTGCTGTCTGGGTCGCGAGCCCCTTCTTATTCCTAAATATTTCTGCAAGACTGGCCATTAAACTTAATTTGGAGATCAATTTGATTACAGCACACTGATCATCTCCCCCTGTTTACACATTACCTTTTATGTGTCAACATAGCATAATATGGAAACAAAGTCTACCAGACAGTTCCCTTTCATTTCAAATGGTAGACAAAAATATCAAAACACAGCTATATCTGCGCTATATGGTCAAATAATAATTATATATAATTTTACAAAAAGAAAATAGAAAAACATTTAATAATTCCAATTGGTGTGCATACTGCACAGAACCCTTAATTTGGATCCTTCTAAAAAATAATACATTGTATTTACAACTTAAGTTTACAAAGAATTAAACTCCGACCCATTGAAAATTCTGTCTAATTGTAGTTGCTCTAATTTCAGGCATGTAGCTGGTATGAGTAATGTTTTTTACAATTTTACCAGTCTGTTCTGTCTCACCACACCCTTTTCATCACCCACCGTTTTTAACTGATGTGTCCACAACCTCCGTATTTCGTACTTGAATGTACATCAGTGAAACTGCTGTGTGCACCTGTAAGGTTAGTTATTGCAGGTCGTTCCTTTTACCAGTCCTGTTCTGAACTGTGAGGTAGGCTTGGTTGGCCAAGCTCCTGAATTGGCAGCAGATCACACTGGGCTGAAAGACAATTTAGCCCAACATTTCTTCTATTGCTATAAAATAAAATAATTTGTGATTTGTACTGATTACAAACAAAAAAAAGTCATATTTTAAACCAAACCATTAATTACAATATGTAAAAAAAAAATCAAATAAACGTTGTCAAACACATAGTCAAAAAGAAGCTTTAAGGCACCAAACCAAGCTAATATGTTAATTCTTCCTCCACCCCCCTTTTGGTGTTTCTAGACTTGAAACCCACAAGATCTCAACAGGGAGTGAAACACCCAGACCACTAGGCTAAAGCTATCCTTTTGTTGTATCCTAAATTTAAATGTAAATAGAGCACTTTACTTGAATCTGCTAGGAATCTTCTATTCAGGATTTGCCACGTTTACTGCGAGAGTTCAGAGTTCAGAGTCTCAAAAACAAGTCCCCCATTCTCCCATCACTTTGGAGATAATGATCAGACAGACATGTTAAGAGACTCGGTTCAATGTTAATAGCAAATCCTGCTATGTTCTGTGTTTGTTCTAGAGCAGTTAACCCCAGCATCCAATAACCTTTAATGGTATTAAAACAAACTAATTAGTTAATCATGAAAAAGGTAAATTTTACAGTGGATTCCGGATGTTTTACAATGTTCAACAAATATAAAACATTTTAGACAAACAAATAGGGCTGTGCGATAAAACGATAGGTATCGTATGATGATAGAAAAACATTTACCGTCTTAAATTATGCTTTATCGTTTATATCGTTATGAAAATCACTCTTTACTTAAATAATTTTCGTCATTTGGAGTCTGTTGTCCGTATTTTGCGTGGATTACTCGTTGGCTCTTTCCTGGCGAGGCTTTTATTGTAGCCTACTTCCAGTAACAAGTGTAGTTTTTGTCAGCTCTCCAACTCTCCACTGCTGTATCTTTCCCTCGCCGAGCTCCGTGTGTGTGCGTATGTGTGTGGCGTGAGCCCTGCCCGCCCCGCAGTGGAGCAGAGAGCACAGAGTAGCAGCTCGTGATCAGAGAAACTTTGGTGAGGCAGATTCGAGTCTTATGATTAAGTTTAGCCTGCCAGCCGACAAGTTGTATTTTGGTGGTGCATTGCTCATGCTACTGCTGCAAAGTAAACAAATCGCCCTAGCTAGCTACCTGGCAAAACACATGGACATTTTGTTCGGACATACAGCCTAACCAGGACGTAGTTAAAAGAGGATGAAAATGTTCGATTAAACGTCCTACCTCTGTATTTTGTGTCTGCCTTGAAAGTTCCTAGAATATCCAATCTTTCAAACGAGTTCACGCATGTTTCTCAACACCATGATTTCCATGGTCTACTACACTACACATACCAGGCCTGGGTTTCCAGGATTGGGGAACAAATTAAACCGAACACGATTCCACTCTGCTTCAAGTAAGCCGAAAATGATTAAATTACGCAACCGAAAGGAATCCTGCACTTAAACTTTGGCTTCAAAATCGACACCGCTACTAGCACAGAAAATAGCCAAAGCCAAGCATTCAAGAATTAATCCGCAACATATAGTCCGGAATTAACCTCACAACGTGCCAACAACTATATCTCGTTACACGAGCCGGGTTGACTCGTCAGCCGGTGTGAGCGCCTAGGCTACCCTTTTGGTCCCAACTTTCTCACTCAGAAAAAGTATTTGTCCAAATCCTACAACTCTGCCCCCCCAGTAAGCCTATTACACACGAATAGCACTTACCGCACTTCTGCCGCCAGGGAAGAAAATGTAGTTTGCAGCTGCTCTATCCAGCGTAGTTCCGAATTGTATAATCGACGGTTGGGACCTCCAAACTGACATGTTACCACCCCGTTGGAGTCCTTGGGTTTGGGCATGACAGCCGTTTTTATTGACCTGCCACATTAACCTGGAGCCCTAAGATCCGTGCCTTCTCATTGGCCCCCAGTTAAACAGACCACGGGAACTATCGCGTTGCCGCACTGAGTGCCCAGATATTAAACCCTCCTCAGTATGCCTGTTCCTACTAGGTGTAGGACTTGTGGAATGCTTTGAGCACGTCCACTGTTACGTATTACTAATTTAGCCAGAAAGAATAATTGAGGACTCTGACTCAGAAGTGAACAATAGAGAAATGTATTAAAAAGCAATGAACAATCCAAAGTTACAATGTGGCGCGGCCGCGGACTGAAAGCACATCCCCAGTCCCGTAAGGCCCTGGAAGTAATGCAATTTTCAGTCCCGGTAAATATCCCTCTCCAGCTTATATAGCCATCCATAACCACTCCTACTAGTTGCCTAAAACAGGATGTAACATTGTTTATGCTGCCTTACTTATTCTACCACTAGTATCTTGTGTCTGATGTTATTTATACATCGCCCTCTATTGGCCAGGAAATGAGTAATAACAGTTACAAAGATTTAACAGTGGGGTGTGGCTTGTAGATGTACATATGTCGTATAAAGTAAATAGAACATTAAGAAAAGCATAACTAATAAAATAACATTATATTTTATAATCTGACACCACCGAGCCAGGGATCGCTCCTCTGCTCAGCCTGCACCAGTGTTAATTTTGACAACACATTTTGATTTAGTTTTAGTCAGTCTTCTGACTAAAATTAAATTTAGTTTTAGTCATATTTTAGTCATCTGAGTTGATTTAGTTTTAGTCTAGTTTTAGTCAACTAGTAATAATAATAATACATTTAATTTGTAAAGCAAATCTCAGTGCTACAATGTTCCCTCAGTAAAACAGATAAAAAAAATAAAAAAATGTAAATAACAAATGTATAATAATAAGAATTACAAAATAGATAAAGAATAACAAGTTAGTTTAAAAATCATAAGCTCTAGTAAATAAAAATGTTTTCAGACTTTAAAAAAAAGTCTCAACAGTCTGTGGTGCCCTTAGGAAGTCGGGGAGGGCATTCCAGAACTGAGGAGCAGCAGAAGAGAAGGCCCGGTCACCCATGGTGCTGAGCTTAGTCCTGGGGATAAGGAGGTGGTGTGAGTTTGCTGAGCAGAGTGATCGGGTTGAGGCTTGAGGAGAGAGTAGTTCTTTCAGGTAGGGGGGGCGTTTCCATAGATGCACTGGTGGGTGAGGAGGGAGACTTTGTATTCAATCCTGGCGGAGACGGGAAGCAAATGAAGTGCATGGAGAATGGGTGTGATGTGGTCATACTTTCTCACTCTCATGAGGATCCTTGCAGCGCTGTTCTGTACATACTGCAGTCTCTGCAGGCTCTTGGTAGGGATCCCGATGAGAAGCAGTAGTACAGTAGTCTATTCTTGAGGAAACAAAAGCGTGAACCAGTTTTTCAGCATCAGCTAAGGTGAGTGTGGAACAGAGTTTTGCAATATTCCTGAGATGGTGGAAGGAGATCTTGCAGAGGTGTTTGATATGGGCGTCAAAGGTGAGTTGTGAGTCAAATCTTACACCAAGGTTGGTGACTATTGAAGAGAGGGTAATGACATGGTCTGGAATCGTAATACCGGTTATGAATGATGTCTGAGTCTGATGTGATGTGCCAATAAGAATAGCCTCAGTTTTGGAGGTGTTAGAAGTTTTGCTTCATCCACGCCTGTATATCCTCCAGACAGGCGGTAATAATGGAAGGTGATGGTGATGCTGGAGAAACTGCAGAGGGGTGTGTATCACATTTCATGTAGAGTTGTGTGTCGTCGGCATAGCAATCAAATAAAACTCCATGGCGACTAATGACATGGCCAAGTGGGAGGATGTAGGTGATGAAGAGCATGGGCCCAAGGACAGATCCCTGCGGGACCCCACAGGTAACTGTGACCGGGACCTTGCATTTTCAAGTGAAATGTACTCTGTCCTGTCAGTAAGGTATGATTTAAACCAGTTCAAAACAGTATTGGTGAGTCCAGTGGTGTGATGTAGCCGGTTTAGGAGTATGCCATGGTCCACAGTGTCAAATGCAGCAGACAGATCAAGGAGTATGAGAAGGGATGGTGAGCCAGCATCAGCTGCCATTCTCATATCGTTTGTGACTCTAACCAGGGCCGTCTCTGTGCTGTGGGCAGTGCGGAAACCAGATTGACATTTTTCAAATAGGTTATATTGTTGAAGGTGGTCCTGGAGTTGGATGGCAACAGCCTTTTCTAGTACTTTTGAGATAAATGGAATATTAGAAATGGGCCTGTAATTTGCAAAAATATCTGGATCAAGAGTGGGTTGATTATGGCAGTTTTAAGGGCAGAAGGGACATTTCCAGTCTAGAGTGAGTGGTTTATTATAGAGGTAAGCAGGGGACATAGTGTGGCGATGTTTGCCTTCACTAGAGCTGTAGGAAAGGGGTTGAGGGCACAGGTAGAGGGCTTCATCTTGCTGATGATCTTCTCAACTTCTTGCTGTGAGATTTTATTGAATGAGTATAGGGGCTGGGAGATTTTAAACTGTACATAGGAGGTGGAGGCAGGTGGCGTTGAAGATCTTAAAACTGTAAAACGAATGTTGTCTATTTTTGTTTTGAAAAAGTCCAGAAGATTATTACAGTGCTCTTCGTTGGCATCTGTAAGTGCAGGAGTTTGTGGTTTGAGAAGATGATTTATAGTGGAGAACAGCTGCTTGGAGTTTCTGGGACTATTTCTGATGATATTGGAGTAGAACTGTGATTTTGCTTGTTGAAGGGAATTTGAGTAGTCCTGTTGGTGTTCCCGAAAGGCTAACTTGTGGACAGTGAGTCCTGAGTTTTTGTATCTCCACTCGATGGCACGTCCAGCTGCCTTCATTTTCCATAGCTCACCGGTAAACCAGGGAGCTGAGCGGGAGAAAGTTACTGTTCTGGTTTTGATTGGGGCATGAAAATCCAGAATACTACTGAGGGTGTTGTTATAATAATCCACTGAGTCATTGGCTGATAAACAGATTGCAGAAAGAAGATTTTGGAGGTCAAATGCCATATTCTCTGAATTGATGTTTTTTCAGATTTCTGAAACAGATTTGACGCTTGGGCTTGATGAGTGGGGACGGGAGAAATCTCCATTGAGATGGCCTTGTAGTCAGACACACCCAGATCGTACACACAAAGATTGCTTAGATGAGCAGAGTTTATAATCACTAGGTCAAGAGTGTGTCCCCTAGTGTAAGTAGGGATATCAACAAGTTATTTCAGATTAAAACAGTACTTGGAGGAATTCTTCTGCAACTCGACAGGAGGAGGAGTTGACATGGATATTCATGTCTCCGAGTACTATAAAATTAGCAGATGCTTCACTGAATGTTGAGAGAAGGTTGGACAAAAAGTGGATTTGGTTTTGGTGGCCGGTAGATGAGAAGTATCGTTGTGGAGAGAGGAGGCTTACATTTAATGCAAAGCATTCAAATGACGCCAGCTCAGGCAGGGTTTGAGGGGACAGGTCCAGATCACAGTGGTGGATGACAGCCAGACCACCACCACGCCCTGTGCTGCGTGCTTTCTGTAGATAGCAGTAGCCCAGGGGACAGGTCTCATTTAAAACAGAAAACACATCTGGTTGATGCCAGGTTTCTGTAAGGCACATCAGGTCCAAACACTTGTCCAGAATATGGTCATGAATAAGGCAAAAAAAATGTGTGAGGGATTGAGCATTAAACAGCTCAATCTTGATATTTATTGGAGCAGTTTTCCTTTGTATTGGTCGCAGTAGGCTAGAATCCACTCCACGTTTTTCATACCGGTCAGTGTGTAGCGTTGTCATGGAAACTTCTGTGCTACTAGTCCAAGGAGCGGCAGCGCTCTGATGACGTTTATGCGGAGCGACATTGCGCACGCCAGACCAGAGGGATTGGATGTTTTGGCCAGTCCGGAAGAAAACATACTTTCGACGGCAGCTTCTGTGACTGTAACGAGTCCGACACAGAAGTCCAAGTTGTTTAATAACTGATATGCATGACGGAGTGGCGTAGTTGTTGAGATGCTTCAGTTGGGTGGCGGAATAGTTCGGCATCGTGCGGATCGTGGAGAGCACCCTGTTAGTAGTAGTTTCGGTTTCAGTAGATGGTTGAAGATGTGCAGAAGAAACAGACGCCGAAATCAGCTGCTTGACTGGAGACTTCATGATCGTCTGTAGTTTGTAGTTGCTGCACGATGACAGCCGGTGAGAAGAAAAAAAAGAAAAATCTGGCAAACTTCGAGCGACAAGACCCTGGTTAGTAGACATCCACTAGAGTCGGCAAAACCGCAAATAACACAAAACAAACTAAATAAATTAATAAATAAATAAGAAAACGTATAGACTGAGTGTTTCTTAGAACGATTTAGAATTTGAGAAGCAGCCAACAAACCAGCGTCCTCTCAGCCTCTCAGAAATATGTGATATAGCGACTGATGCATTGAGACATAAATAATATCAATCCCTTGCCTATCAGAGAGCAAATTGACCAATCAAGGGGTACAGCAGCTGGTCGCCTAAGGTGTGAAAGATGCAAACAGGAAGGGAAAAAAAAGACACACCTTGGAAGTGCAATGAATGTGATGTTCCACTTTGTCTCATACCAGAGAGGAACAGCTAACTTTGTTGATTTTGGAACTGTTTTGAAACGGTTTTGGAAACTATCCCAAAAAGTTTAAATAGTTTGTAATTTTTGGTTTCTGTGTTTGACCTCAAGAGGTATATAGTTTGTAAAGGCATGGTGTAACAAAATATGCGTTTGAAAACAGATATGCAATGCAGTTTTCCATGCTCTGTATAATAAAAAACATGAAAAAAAAACATTCGTTTTAACATTTTCTGCATTTATTACACAAACGATAATCTAAATGTCTTAGAAGTGTGTTGTCTTACCCAAGAAGCACAAATGTCAAAAGTGTGAAAAACAGCCAAAAAGCTCTTAGGGTTAAATGACTGGACCTGTCAGGGATTCCAAATCCTGTAGTATGAACGGTGTTGTGACTGGTAATGACAGCAGCGACAACCTACAGACAAGACAAGGACGAGATGAAAACGGGAGAGGAGTATAGCATTTGTAAGCATTTGAACTGCTTTAAGAAACATATCCCTTGTTGATAACGCTTCATATTTAATGCAAATTACTTTAAACAACTCTAACCACATCAGTGGTGGGAAATATTGTGATTGAAATAATATGTTGATAAATGTACCGGCTCTATGTTGACGTGGTGCGAATGCTACTACTTAGGCATTGGCCTATATTATGTCTTGTTTGTGAGATATGCCTAGGCCTATATATGCTCTTGAAACAATCCTAGCTCCTAATCCTAGTTTACTTTATCGGGTGAAACATCTTGTAGTCGCCGATCAGCCATGTAGTGTGAATCACAACGATGTCAAGACACAAGAGAGACAGTCGTGTAGTGTGTGCTGCACAGCGATCTGACGACTTTGAAAGTCGTGTAGTCTGAACTCAGCATAACTCTGCCTTTAAACATTTGAGAAGTGATTTCGAACAAACGATTTGTTTGAAATTAACAAATACTGTACTAATACTTCCAATACTGTACTATCTTTTAATAAGACTGACATTTTTGTGAAAATAATCTTAAAGTCTTACATTCATTGTTCACGTGTTAGGGACACACCCAAACAAATGGAAAGCTCTGGGGCCTTTTGTATCAATCCTGAGTAAGCACAAGCACAAATGTTGAACTTGACGTGAAAGTGCGCATATCTCTACGCACATTTCAACCCATGCATATGAGGTGACATCGATTTCAATAGACAGCTGAGGCTAGGCATGACTCTCACAGGGCCTGTCGTTCCTCATTTGGAAAGGTTACAGTAAGGTTATTAAGTATCTTAATAGCTACACACCAAACAACATGCATTATATTATATAACCTACTGTACCATAGCCTACATTTTTGCATGGGCTTTTCAGGGCTATTCAATAACAAATTAAATTGGGCCAAAATTTTTAAAGAGAAAGTGTAGGTGGGCCACATTTTGCAGCCTCTTAAATGTAATTTCACATTTAGGCAATTATAACATTATTTAAAATAAACAACAATTTACTAAATCTATAACAATATTTATTTTTAGTTTATCTTAAATGCAGAAATACACTCAATGCACAGTAACCTACATGGGTTTTTGTTTTGCAATCAGAAACACCTGGAGTTTAATTATGCTCCATTGTAGTCCATTGTAAACATTATTTTCAGTGTCGATAAAAAAATCTTTCCTTTAGCATACTAAAAGTCCGCAGGTAAAAGAAAATAATAATTGAACATCGCTAGGGTTGGGTACCGAACTCTACTTTTGCTTACTGACCGAAATATATTGGTAGGACTCAGTGGTGTGCCGTGCATAAAGCAGGTTGCCCTTCAAGTCAGGCCATGCTCCCAAATCAATATATGTATCATAGCCTGACACAGCCTAAGCCTGTCATCAATTATACCTATATAGGCTAGGCCTATA
>JAODTR010075977.1:0-15228 GCA_025399935.1 Amblyopsis rosae | reverse complement strand
AAGACAAGAGGGCGGAAGGGGTGAGGGAAACAGACAGAACCAGGGAGGGTGGGGGTGTGAAGGAAGTGTGTGTGTGTGTGGGGGGGGGGGGGGATCCCTGGGAAATGAAAGCGAAAGAGAGAGAGAGAGAGAGAGAGAGAGAGAGAGAGAGGGGTGAGGGGCGAGGGTGGGGTGGTAGATGTGTCAGCAAACAGGGAAAAAACCATTACCAGAGTGGAATGTCTGTTCCTCACACACTGGGCCAATTTAAAGCAGTAGTCCTGAATTTTTTAGGTTTATTCTGTCAAATTATTTGTAATGTTGTTGCTCAGTAAATATATAAATATAAATAAATGTAATAGTATATTCTTTAATCAGTTCTGAGATTCTATATACTATCCATTCCCTTGTTATAAAATGCTTTATTCAACTCCAAAAGCATTACACTATATATCACACAATACTACTGTGGTATTGCAAACAATTCAAGCTATTATTTCGTGTTTAACTATGTACAGTTGATGGCTTTGGCCTGGAAGACAGAATACTTAGCCTGGTTACTGTGTGTGGTCTTTCAAATAATTTGACTGTTGAATTTTGTAACCACCCAGCTTAATTGAGCACACATCGTCAATGGAGTGTGATTATTTCATATCCTCCACCACTGTCAGAGTTAGTACTTGGTCTTAATCGTCTGACTCCACTGTTATTCATTATATGTCACAAAAGCATACAAGTAAAAAAAAAAATTATTAAATTGAGGGAAAAAACCCCCGTCATAATCGTTTGTCCAAAACATCATCCCAGCAGCTATCGACTGCACAGAGTTAGGTGGGTAATTTACGGCATCGATTGAGCCACTGTTTTTTTTTTTTTTTTAGGATGGTACTGTAGGGTGTGCAAGGGGCCACTTGGAAGCACTTAGAAACCCAGGCACTCGGGCCGCCTTTGGGGTTAATGCAACCAGCGCTGCCTAGCCTGACGGATGGCTGGGAAGCCCCAATAAATCAGCCCCCTCTGCCAGGAAAGATGGAGGGGGAAGAGGGCCAGCTAACCTGGGACACTTTAAGCTAGTCAGACGCCCCCTCTCCCTCCCTCTTTGAAAGGTCTCAAGATTGCAAACGCTTTCTTTCCAAAGTATCCATCTTATTGGCACAGATACACAGTGTGTATGTGTACACACACACACACACAGTACATAGACACAAACAGAAATTACACAAATTAGAGACTCTCTCCTCTCCCCACAACTTTAGACCTCCACCCCTTTACTTCCTCCTGGGACCCTGGGCATTTCCAGCTCACAATTAGAGAGGACATTAAGAGAAACAGGGAAGAGAGATAGAGAGATAGAGAGAGAGAGAGAGAGAGAGTGAGAGAGACAGAGAGGAAGGGGGGGGAAGACATAGAGAGGAGCAGAGGGACAGGGAAAAGAGGACAAGGATATGGAAGGGCTGATTAATTAAGGGCTCCTCACTGGCTGCAGAATGGATGAAGTTTCAGGATCAATTAATTAGCTCGCTGGCCTACGCACGTCAATGGCTCTAATAGCCTGCGCTCATTTGTAACTTTTATTACCCCGTTGCTCTGGAGAGGCTCACAGCCAATCAGGCGCAGCGACGAAGAGTGCACCTCATAGCTATTAGCTGGCAAGGGGAGAAAACCCCTCCCCCTACCCATACCAATTAAAGGGATGCTATCTGTTATGTTAACGAAGATATTCATGTATAATAAGAAGATATAATGAAATGACAAAACGACTCATAATATTACAAATAATATACTGTGCATAACATTTGCGCACTTTCAAAGAGATAATAATTCATGCGCCGTTCGCAACATGCATAAAACATACAGTATAATATGAGCGTTTCTCATTAGTACGTCACATAAGGACATTCATTCCACCTCTCCCCTCACACAAACCATCACATCTCTTTTTTTTGTACATAACGCAAGGCGTTTGAAGACTGCCAAACATTCTCATAAATTTTTAGCAAAGCAACACTGGAATTTAGCCTTAAATTAGTTTGGAGTACATTAAGCGCTGTAAAACGTCACGCATGGCTTGTTTTTCAAACATCCAAAAACCCGGCGCTCCATATACGTCTATCGATCAGATAAAAGGAGAGATGAAAGGGTGAGCGCAACGGAGAGAGAGCGGGAAAGAGGGAGGGAAGCGAGGGAAGGCTTTGCGTCTGCCGAGTTACAAGGGGATTAGCTGCCGCCCTAATTGGCTCGCTGAGAATTCATCTCTGTCTCCATCCAGATTTAGAGATGGATTTTATTTTTCTTCCCCAGGTCAAGTCAGTTGCAGCACTTCATTTGAAGAGGGCAAATGGAAAGACTTGCCACAACAAACACTCTTTAAAAACTCATCTGAGATGGAGTCTGGTACAAACAAAAGGCGTCCCTTGGTTTTAGCCGTGCCGCTCACACTGTATAACAAAGCAAAGTGCGGAATGTGGCCACAGGTGAGAGCCACAAAAGCTTATTGGGATTGTGTAGAGAGCTCAAACGCACTTTAGCAGAGTATACACCAATTATAACTGGGCTTGGCCCAGGGCTTTACAATTGATTTAGTATTAATAAATGAATGAATTACAGTATACTGGAGCTGAAAGTAGTGCCTAGATATGTATGTGATCACTTTACTGGAGACCTCTCTCTGAGATGTCCCTAGTTTCTCGTCCAAGTGCTGTGTACCTAATATAAAAACCAAAACATCTGGCATTGGTTGGCGCCCTTTAGATAACCCTGACCACACGGGCATACCTTGGAACGGCACATTTCTCTCTTGAACAACAGCAGCACCAGATCAGAGGCAGACCCAGCATATCGGTGCGTGTTCTCTCCTTGCCTTTGGCACTCGGCAAGCAACGTGACAGGTCCAAGTGTCAGTTCCATTTAGCGGCGCGGCGTCGTTTGGCAGCGTCAGCACCTGTGCGCGCTTCCACCAAAGCCATGCTAGCAACAGGGAGTGTATTCCTGCAGAGGCAGGTACAGTGTAATCTCCAGTGCTGACGCCGAACGCTAACAGTGAAGCAAACCGACGTGTTTTAACTGGCAAGGTGCAGCTTGTGTCCCCCGCCCCGCGTCAATGTATTTGACACGGTTGCCTCGCAAGTTCCAGCGTGCTAGCACAGTGCACAGGTGAGAAATGAGTTGCGCTGCCGTGTACCTCAAATAAAGGTTAAAGGCTGTTTTGCTGCTTTATTGTGCTGTCTAATGATATCAACAGCCAGCACTTTGCAAACTGCACAGAAGTCCTGCTGGATCCTCAAGTGGAATGGGGTTTTAGGGTGTTTTAGACTGATTTGAGTCTAACTTAGATAGACAGTTCGGTTTGAGGGCCATCACTTTGTAAGTCCTCTATTGATTCACCATTTCTAACTCCTCTGTTGTTATGGCCACAGGGAATGTTGATGATTTTTGCCCTCTGTAATTCCATCAGCAGCAGCGGAATCTCTCTCACTCTCTTCCTCCCTGTATGGGAAAGTGACTGGTCTCCTCTTCCCCTCTCAGACCACTAGACTTATACAGGCACCACTCGGCAAGAGAATGGTTGTCACATGAACCACATCTGCTCCCCTTCCCAACCCCCATCACTGTTTTAATTCCCTCCAAACCCCCACCCCACCTCCAGCCACAATGTGCGATTCTGTCTGCCCTCTCTCTCTATCTCTCTCTCTCTCTCCCTCTCTCTCTCTCTCACTCAAAGTGTTTCTTGGCCTCAGATTGGGGTCAGGAGTTTAGCGGAGGAAAGCGCTTGGAATCAGTGGCACAAGGCCCGGCATGCAGAAAAAGAAATGTGTGTGTGCGTGCACCGCACACACACATATTTAACACAACACATTAACCTGCCTCGTTGTATCTCTCCAAATGTCTCCAGTAGGTACGTCAGTATGCAACGGCACTGCCAAACGCCGGTCGGCAACAACAAAAGGCGTGCAACAGAGAAACTGATCTGCAGCCGTTTTTTTAACATCCTTCGATCGGTTTAGGCGAGTGTGAAGGGTGGGGGGCAGAGAGCCACCCCTTCTAAGATGAAAATATAGAAATGCGGCCACGCGTCACCCAGTGCTATCAATCAATGCCATGCTGTCGGCTCACTTTTGCTAGCTGTTCACCCCGTCAGCGTGACGCCCGTGTTATCTCTTGGTCGATACTGTACATCTCACGGCTTCTTTAAAAATGAATATAACGAGCTCAGCTCGCTAGACACTGTCGCATGACAGATTATCCGTAATACGAAAGAGAGATATTTGTGGGACAAAATCGGCAGGAGGCTAAGGTGTTTTCTCTCCTGAGTTGCTACCTTATGTCATAGGATCAGCCTCAAGGAGCTACTGTAATTCAGGTCAGCCAGTCACTGGTGACACACTGCAGTTCTCTATACTGAAATACTGTCAGACTTTGTCAGAGACCAAACCACTTTCTGCAAATGGCTTCTGTTCACTCACTGAGTGGTATGCAATTAATTTTTCAATGCAAGATTATATTGTTAAAATGGCTGCTGAGACAAAATGAAGGTGATACCCCTCCAGTATGCATGCAATTAAATGTTATAATGCTAGTGGTACAGTAACATTATGGCATTTAGTAACTAATATTCTAGCAATTGGCCTCTGTGTATTTGACAATTTAAGTTGTGCTTGTTATTGGTTATATTGCTAAACTAGCAAGCCAGGCGCTCTGATGTGATTATTCTCAGTAGAAAAGATGAAGGCAGAGAATCAGCTAGGGAGCCAGAAAGCTGAGATCGCACCCCAATAAACTGCTAATTAATTAGGACTAAACGTCATCTTTACTCATGTGGAAAATTCTCTTTCCACTGGACGTAAATTACTAAATAGCAACATTTGTATTGACTTAGCATAACATTATGACCTTTTATTGTACTATTATTGCTGTACATTAAATAGTCAAATCGCTGCATGTTTCCTATAATCTACATGCTCCTACATGTTGTATTATCCCATGTTCCATACATTATTATTTCTAAAATATGTAAGTAATTCACCAATATATTGCCAGTTGTACTGTATCCTCTGCCTTATCTGCCACATGCCTCCCCTTCACGCTCTGCTTCCACCCATATGCCAATCTTTCCTTCCAATGGCAGCTCCTCCCTGAAGTGTCGAATGCCGTGTAGTGTACGAGGGGAGGGAGTGCACACTCAAAATGGTCAGAAACAACTACCTTTATTCTGGAATTCCTCAGTCTGTTCTTGTTCTGAGAAATGAAGGCTACTGTATTCCATGCTAGAAATGGACAGTCGAGGTATACATACAGGGTATGGCATGGTGTTGGAACATTGAGTGTTCCTTCTTCCCGATCCATGTTACCCTGTACAAATCTCTCACGTTACCACCACCAAAGCACCCCCAGCCCAGACCATCAAATTTTCTCATCTGTCTGTATTTCACACATATTCTTTGTGATGGGAACCACCTGAAACATTCAAATCTTAATTTGTCCGTATTATTTTGCTCATCTTAATCTTTTCACTTTAATAGTTAGTCTGAGATATGGCTTTTTCTTTGCAACGCTGCATAGAAGGCTAGCATCCCAGAGTAGCCTCTTCGCTGTTGACGTCAATCCTGGTGTATTGCATGTACCATTTAATGAAGCTGCCAATCCAGGATCTATGAGGTGTCTGCTGCTCTAATGTATTCTCTAAGAGACTCTAATGTACTCTTGCTCAATTGTGCACGGGGGCCTTCCACTGCTCTTTCTATTTTGGTTAGAGCCAGTTAGCACTGTTCTACAAAGGGAGCAGTACAGTAGAGTACAGAGTAGTTGTTTTTCTCGCATGGCATATAGCCTTTATGTTTCAGAACAAGAATAAACTGGCGAGTTTTAGAAGAGAGTTACTGGATATATTGAGCCTGTAATCAAACCCACAAATGCTGAACCTCCACAACTAGTCTAAAGACGGCAATGGATTGCTCTTTCATCACCACAACCATTTTTTTAGACATAATTGAAAAAGTGTTTTCTTAAAATCAATTGGCTTTTTTAAATTATAAACTTGGATTAGCTAAAACTTGCCATGGGCATTTACTTAGATATGCAGATTTTCCGTAAAAAATCGGCCCAATAGTTATAAAATATAACAATAACAACTGTACTTCTGATCAAGATGATGTTATTTTAATTGACAAAAAATGTATCTCTCTCTCTCTCTCTCTCTCTCTCTCTCTCTCTCTCTCTCTTTTATCCTTCTCTCCCCAAGCTGGTGTATCAGTGTGTCACATCCTTGAATGTCTCCAATACATTAACAGGCTGCGTGTATTTTAAAGCAGGGTTATTTATTCTTGAAAACGTTTGCTATATTCGAATCAAAACAATATCCCTCTGCAGTGCATTTAAATGCATTGTGAAGCAAAGCGTAGTACTACGGCTTTGTTGTTGTGAGCGCTGTTTACCTTTGTTTATGTTCCTATTTCAGCACACACAGAGAACAGTAACCGCTAGCGAAATGCGAGGAGATATTTGGTGAAGTGTATTAGCTTACAATTAGCTTGCAATAGCTAACTATGCCTTTAATTCCTGGAAGGGTATGACTCCCTCATGCCTCCTGCCTTTCTTCATTTATGTCAATCTCTTCCTCCTGTCCATCATTCTATTTCCTTGTTTATTGTGAAGGACACTAACTCCATCCTTCTTTTGGCAGTGTCCATCTTTATTCTCGCCGTGTACATCTTTCTTCTTGCATTGCGCCGTACATCTTTCTTCTCGCAGTGTCCATGTTTGTTTTTCTTCTCGTGTGCATCGTTGTGTTCTCTCTCCCTGCTGTGACTTGTCAGTCTCTCTGTGTGCCCTCTCTCTATTGCCCTGCCGCTCTAAATGTGCAGCTGTGATCCGTGTCGGGCCTTCGTGCTAGCGCGTCGATGCTAACGCGCTGCCTCTGTATGCCTGTCATGTCTGCCTGGGCCTGCTTAGCACTGCAGCCTGTCTCTGGTTGGTTGCCTCCATATGTCACTCAAAACAGGCAAACGGTGTTTCGGCAAAGTGGCCCGGCTGCCAGCCAGCCGTATCGCCATGGCGATAGAATTATGAAAATTCCGTCTGCCACTCGTTGGCCCAATTGAATTACAAGTGGGGTGATCTGTGACAAAAAACACGCGGGCGCGCCCACACCCACACACACACACACACGCGCATGCACATTTACAAAGACAGATCGCATTTCAGACCGCTCTTGTTTAGACTTTTTATATTTTTATTCCTCTATATGTGTGTGTGTGTGTGTGTGAGAGCGAGCCGAAGATGTGTTTATCACATTGCTTCAGCAGTCTGCTGTAAATTACTTAACTCGTGGGGACGTCCATTGTTTTCTCCTCACTGGCCTTTTCATCTGCTATCATTTTGCGTTTGTGCGTTTGTTGGACACAGCGTGGCCCATAAGCGCGCCTGGCTAAATCACAGTGTTGTTTTCTACAGGCTGTCTAGCTATCAGACAGAAGCCATGTTTGAATAACACACCCCCCTTGCTAAAAGCCACAGCGGTGACAGGTCGGTACTTGTTAGGCCTCAGTTTGCCGCTGCCTGCGTCTCAAACTGACTGACTGTGTCGGCGGCTGTCTGCCGCTCGTCCTCCGTCTGTCTACGCTCGCCTCAGTTCTGTTTGTGCCCTGCTTGCCTATCCTGTCTGTCTGACGGCCGCATGCCTGTCTTTCTGCCATTCCTGTCTGTTTGTCTTGCCCATACATGCTGTATGTGCGTCTGTTTATCTGTCTGCTGCTCTCTTTATACGTTTACTCTGAAAGGCAGCCCGCCCACGGTTGCCTGGTCTAAATCTCCATGGCGACCTAATCCCCACCAACCCTATGTCGGTTGTTTTCCAGCCTGGATCTATTGTGTTGCATCAGTTTGTCATCACATATCACTTGATCGTTTGCTGGGATTTATCTGCCGTGTGTGAGTGCCTTTCATACACATACACGCACACACACACACACACACACGCACACACACACACACACAGTGTACTGTAAAAGCACCTATAATCTGTTTCTGTGCAGGAGTTGTGACACGTGCATACAAAGGTGAATTGATGAGTGTGTGTGTGTGTGTGTGCGTGTGTGTGTGTGTGTGTGTGTGTGTGTGTGTGTGCGCGTGCGTGCTGGTATGCGAGCATGTCTATATGGGTAAACAAATGTGTGTCTGTGTGTGAGTGATCGTGTGTGTGTGTGTGTTAGTGTGTGTGTATATATGTGTGTGTGTTTGTTGACTAGCTGGCAGTAATGAATCCAGTGGTGCTACTGGCATGAGTGAGGCCATTCTATTAACCTCTCTGCCAGCTAGTCTGATCTCATCTTGTCTGTCTGTTTCACAGGCTTAATGACACACACACTCTCTCTCTCTGTCTCTCTCTGTCTCTCTCTCACACATACATACACACACATACAGCTATCCTTTCTAATCAAGACGCTATTGTAAGTGAAAAGTATTTCACGTTGTCTAATCATCTCCATTCAGAGCGCTGTGAAGCCAACGCCAGCGTCCAAGAGGCTGTTCTCACTGCCCTCTCAAAAGGAATGTACCCTTCAAAACTATTTCTGATGTATTAACGACAGCATGTAATGACCGCACAATCCCTTTTCGCTCCGCTCGGGTTTCACTGCGTTCGAAGCAGCCACGGCCTTCGCCGGATTTTTTATTTGTATTTTTTTTACTGCTTCGTCCTTTCATTCCCCACAGCACTGAGCACACGCTTTTATTTTGTATTTTTTTTATCTGACAGGGCTTGGGTAACGTTGTGATTTCAGCACACCTACCTACCCAGTAAGAACATCACGCAAAACATGAATCACTCCCATGTCTGATAGACTTATTTTAACCTCTGTCAAGCCGGTGGGAAGATTAACAAGGAGCTATTTAGGACTGTTACGAGTTCTATGAAGTGTCAAGGCAGTTGGTTGTGTCGGTTGGACGCGCAAAAACTCCAGCATGGTGTTTTCGCACGCGCACCTCCCGAATTACGGTCAGTTTAACAAGTTGTTGGCTGCCATTGCTAACGACGGTGTAAAAACATGACGTGACGTGACAGAGGAAGAAAAAAAAAACTGACAATAAATTGCCTCAGAAGTGGTTGTTAATGTTGTTTAATAGTCTGTAATGGGGTAAAATGCCTCTCGTGTGCGTCCCTCCTCAGAGGAGCGCACAGCACCTGGCGCTGTCTGTAGCCATAACAACTGACAAGGAAGGATTAGGGCTGCATTTGTATGGGTGCCAGCCTATCTTATCCCCCTCTCCTTTCACATTCTCCCTCCGCGCCGCTGCTCGGCTCAGCCTGGCCTGTGCCTGCCTGACTGAGACTGAGTGAGTGAGTTAGTTTTAACTGCGCTGCCCTGGAATGTTCCGGCACATCCATGTGTCCCCCATTAGCGTTACGGCCTGGGACGGGCCCGCGGTAATATTCAACAAACCTCTTCCCATCTGTGAGCCGGCCGAGAGGGAGATAATGAGTGCGCTTGCGCGCGGGTGTGTGTGTGTATGTGTGTTGGGGGCGTCATTTGGCAAGCCAAGGGACATAAAATTTGGAGTTTCTGTCTGTGTGAGTTCATTAGACAGGGGACTGTGGGGGAGAAGGGCGTCTTGCTTTCGCCTGTACTCTGCTAAGTGAGAGGTCATTCGCCTGGGGTGGGGGCTGATGAATTGTAAAATGAATAGAAGCCAGTTGGAGGGTGTCTGTGTGTGTGTGCGTGCGTGTGTGTGTGTGTGTGGGCCTGTGGGCTTCTTTTTTTAACATTCCATAACCATTCTCTGACTACTGAGTAATGACGCCTGACTGCAGTGACAGGAGTCCGTAAAACAGTCCCCATGTCTACAGGAGGAATTTGTTGTTATTGGTTAGAGTGGATGGTCAGTGTATACTGTAAATAGAAACACCCTGGCTAACATGGTTGGTCTTAGTGTTTTGGTGTATAACTAAAGCTATTTGTTCTCTCTCTGGTTGTCAGCAGGTGGGGCCTTATGGTCAGCAGGGGATTGGAGGCTTCAGCCAGCAGCAGGGGGCTCAACAGGGGACCCCCCCTTATTTCAGCCCCCCTCAGCAGACTACCCCCGGCGCCTCCCAGAGCCCCTATTTGCAGTCTCGACCGCCACCACAGCTGGTAATACATGCACGTGCACACACACACACGCACGCACGCACGCACACACACACACACACATCCACACGCACGCACGCACGCACACACACACACACCCACACGCACGCACGCACGCACACACACACACACACACACTCACACACACACACACACACACACACACTCATTTTCATTACACAGTCATAATCTCACTGTATAATTTCACTAATATAAAAAAATATAAAAAATATTATTAACGATATTACATTAATGAATGAGAGTAAGTAATACATTAAAAGATGACTCATCCATGGTGAGTTTGAAATTACTACAGTATTTTAATATGGCACTGCATAAAATATATTAGTATTATCACAAAGTTATACTGTATTATAGAAGAGAAAGTCTGCCTATGAATAGAACTCCATAATTCCATATGGCACTAGGACGTACATATCCTGCCCCTCCCCCAATCATACAATTGTCTGTTTCATAATGGTCTAACCGTTATTAAGCCATTTGTGTGTTTGTGTGTGCATAGTGGCACAGGCATTGTAGCAATGTCTAACCTGTGGGACAGGTTAGACATGCTGTGTTTATGACCATTCACATTTCATGGGCCTGTTAAAAAATTCAGGTACAGATAAGATAAAATTTTCAAATCAAAGATCAAAACTTTGATCAAATGTCCTGGAAGTGCATGATTGCCCCAACGCATTCGAGGATGCATGCACCCAACCCCACCCCACTAAATGCAATGAATGCACACCATTGTGTGTGTGTGTGTGTGTGTGTGTGTGTGTGTGTGGTTCAGTGCGTCTTGCAGGCAGCCTAAGGGTTGCATGAGTCGCTCCCATTATACAGCTTTAAAACGTTGTGTTTTTTTTTTATTCACATTATTCCCCCGCATTATTCACGAGGGCTATTTATGGCCAATCTCACTCCCTGTGTCGCTCTCAAACTTTTTTCTCTGTCTCTTATCGTTTACACTCTATCTGTCTCTATCTCTTACACACACACACACACAAGCACACGCACACACAATCATACATGCACACACACACGCACGCACGCACACACGAAACACATTTCAAACACAGGGATCATATGCCCACAGAGTCTGTGAAGGCAAGCTCTCGCTTCAGTGCATCGGTGTCCTAGAGGGCCTGTTTCACAGATATGGATCACATCGAGCCCTGCCAAGTTTTTAACATGCTGTTCCAAAGAAGCCTTCCATTGGCTGTGCCGAGCGAAGGCTGTCCATGTGTTTCCCATCCGCTCTGCAGCCAGAGGAATCTATCAGCCTGTGTGGAATGACCCTGGCCGGCAGCCATGCCTGACTCACAGCAGAACAGAACAGGACATAAGCAGAACAGCGCAGAGCAGAGCAGGCCTTTTAAAGGGCCAGTGTGTGTGTAAGGTCTTGTGTCATACATAGCGTTATTTCATGTGTTTTGTGCTCGGATGCAAAAGTGACGGGTGTTTAGACAAGGATCGGCCGCATGCATGTAGGCACTGCATCTATGCACATGCATACTCTGTAGGGGTAGGCACTGCATGGACGTCGTGCGTGCAATGGGGCATGTTCTTTTCTCTATGCGCCCTTTGGTCATTTAATACACACTAATGTGATGATACCACGTGCAACAAAACTATAGTCCGTATAATTTGATTGAGGAAAAACAAACACAAACACATATAAACATTTAAATGTTAATAAATATAAAAGTGGAAATAAAAGAATCACATAAAAACAAATAGAAGGCAGGTCTCTTTCTTTGATGTCATGTCCAAGAGAAACTCTCAGTTTGCAAATTGAAGTTAAACAGATGAGTTGGCCAAGATTGCTAACAGAAGAGTTGGTGTGCTTTCATCTTAGCGCTCTGTTTCCGTCATTGTTCTGCTCTGAGGGAATGTGTGTATGTACAAGCATTTGCTTCGTTTGTGTGTGTGTGTATTCGTACACTAATAAGCTGAGTGTGCGATGGCAATTCAGAGCTGTGAAAAGGTCAAGCGGTGACCTTTGTCTGTGATTCCGGGCTGAAATGAGACATGATTTGAGCCACATGGAGCGGATTACACCCCCGCCCCCCGCATACACACGCCCACCCACACACAACACAAATTAGGATATCATTGTGGGTCTGACCTTGTTTTCTGACCTCAAATTACTCTTGAGATGAAAACTTCCGCTTCTCTATCCTTTTCCGACTATTTCTGAATCCGACCACCACCATCTCCACCCTCAACCTACTCTAGTCCCATTAACCCCAGCCAGAGGACATCTTCCAGTTGATGGAACCATTCCAGTTCCCTTTGACACTGCATTTGCTCTGAAACTAGACCGCTATTAGGTGGGTTTGTAACAAATCGAAGTGAAAATGCGCCTTTTCTTTGAGTTTATTGTACCGGTGTGACCCCATCTGATTGCTGAATGCAGCGGAGGCTAAGAAGACTTTTCTAAGACATCAAGGCTGGAACCAAGAGAATGAAAAAGGAAAGGCATTTGCAAAAAGCTCGGAAGGCTGTAGGATGGGGGGGGGGTTATGTTTGTGATATTTTTTTTTAGGACTGTGGGTCGAAAAACCTTTATGTACAGTATCTACATATACTGTATTTGTTTGTGAGAGAAGCTTCTGCTTCTTCACTCTATTTCTCCTCCACACTATTTGTTGTTGTTGTTGTTGTTATTGTTGAGGATGACGGTCAGTTGGATTACACACCTTGACATGCACTTCAACTTCAATCTACGAGAAGGCCTTGCTGTCGTCTGTCAAAACCCTGTGTGTCTGAGCATTGAATGCACTGTTTACTACTTATCAGTGTGTGCATGTGTGTGTGTGTCCTTGCTCTGTGCATGTCCCCATGCCTCCAGTTAGGTATGATGTGACAGCGTTTCTCACCACGATCTCAGGCTGCTGAATGAAACATTTAGTTGGTTATATCTCTGCTTTATCATAGATCGGCACCAGCGAGAGTCTCCATATTCCGTAAGGGAGAACTCTCGCCCCCACCCCCCGTACAGCCACACAGCTTTTCAGGGCCTCAATTTAAACGCATACGATTGGCCGTATTGTTGAGCTGATCTGTTAAGGAGACCTGTACTCTATTAACCTTATTTATTGACTTCATGCTGTGGGTTCTAATCCTTCTCACAAATGTTCTCCAGTGGCGTCTTGTTTGGTTTTATTAACACTGTTAATTTCACTCACCCACCGAAACAATCCTTTCTACTGTAGGTATGCAATTTAATGTTGTTGGACCGTCAGGTCAGGCATGCTATGGAGCAAAATAATAATTTCTACATGCTGAATAGACAGTATAACAAACAGTGATGCCACAATACACAGCTGAAATGTTGAGAACCTATTGCGTTAAAATACTGTAGGCTTATTTCACATACATAAATCAACAGCACTGCCCAGTCTATTAAACAAGGCAAAATATAGTGGACGCAGCTGTGTAGTAAAGAAGATGGATTAGAGTCTCTATTGTCATCATTTGAACCACTAAGATCATGATTATTTTGTGCGCTCCGCGAGGCCATTTGACCTCAACCTTTCAGAGCAACAAATGTTTGATGAGGATTTTCAAACACAGGCAGCCAATTCATCTACATTAAACCTATCAGAGTTTGAATCACATTGCACACGTGGCAATATAACTTTCCGATTCTGCTGCTAATGTCCCACAAGCTTTTGTAGCTTGTGGGACTTTATATGATATTATCTCTCATATTCCTAATAATATTACAGTGTGCTTCTTGCCATTTTAGTCTACCTTGTCAAACAGCATTCTACGTTTAAATCCTTTATTCAAGGATATACTGTATGGCACATGAGATCCAACACTGGTGCTATTCTGGCTGTTACATAAGCATTAAACAGCTACAACCGCTACTTGCATTACCGGTAATGGTACTAAAGGCGAACGCAGATTTTTCGCTTTCTTACTGTACCTTCAGAATACAGCCTTGTGTTTTTTGATGTTGTTCACGTTCAGTTCAGCCACCTCGCACAAGCTTTAATACACCGCAACTTTAGTTTAGCCAACTGGGTTTTCTTGAAAAAGGGATGATGAGCTTGTTACTGTACTACTGTAAAGTCTGGCAGGATCTCTCGTTGGAATTACACGTTCCCGAAGTCATCTAATGACAAATAAGGGTGCACACAAGCATTTATTTAGTATTATTGTGCCCCGTGAAAACGGATGTAAACGTTGATAGTAATAATTTTCTATCATAAAAACGTAGACCAGTCGTTGTTGGATAGCGTTGAATCAGGAAAGCAGGCTTTAATAATACAATGGTGCGCAGCAAGGGAGAAAAGTGTGGTTTTCACAAGTGAAGCTCCACCAAAACATTTCTGAGGTAACAAAAGCATGTTTTGCAGTTTTATACAGCATAGAAGAAAGGGGAACAGTCATTGCCACCCCCATAGATAAATGTTAATTTGGTTGTGTTCAGTGTGAGTGCAGACTTTAGATGCTTGACCTGCAGACACAGCTGGGTATCAGGAAATACAATGACATAGCCATATGCTGCCATCCAGTCTATAACTGGGACCACTGCTGGATGAGGTTGAAATGGGTAATACATGTAAATTAAGCACTGTCTTTTGTTTGTGGCCAAGTGGGGCATTTAGGCATGAGATGCAAAGAGCATAGGAAATACGGCTGAAATGGTAAGTTAAGTATGACATGTCTGCCAAAGGCTGTAACCATAATTATTAGTTGAATAATCAAATCACATTCCTTCAACGTCAATCTATCCCATGGCGACCTACAATAAATGGTATAGTACCGTAATCTTTTGCTGTCTGACTAATAACTGCTAACTTTACTTGTGGGACATCAGGCGTTGCTGAGGAAAATCAGGTAGTCTGATTGGTTATTATTGACTCGTGATTTACAGGTTGCAAATGTCTATTGATGTCAGCACAAAACTGTACTTGTGACTGGGTCACAAATGGTTTTGAATGAAGAGTTCTCTGACTGATGCAGAGTTGAATAATTGTGCTTGTGAAATCAGGTTTGGTCACATTAGGATAATAAAATAAAATAAAATTCACTGCATTCTCCGGGAACCATCACCTTATCGTGGTGGAGAGGTTTGTGTGTCCCTATGATCCTGAGAGCTGTGTTGTCT
>JAODTR010075966.1:0-37413 GCA_025399935.1 Amblyopsis rosae | reverse complement strand
TTTGGGCGTGTCTCAAGTCATGACGAAAATGACGCAAATCGAATGTACGCATGCGCAGTATGACGAGGTAGGACAATATGTCGGGTAGGATAGAATGTCAGGACACCGGCGTTGTCATGGAATTGGGTTGAAAAATAGATGCTGTCCCTATCTGCCTGCAACAGCCAACTCTTTAAAGGCTAATATTTTCTCGCAGCCCGTGCACTCGCCGAGTGTAGCCTGTAGGTTATGACCTAGCCTGCAGGTTTGACTTACCCGACAGTGGCACCTTGCAAAAAAAATTAAGACATGAAACTCCAGGGCTGAAAATGTGTCCCACTCCGGCCCTAGTTTACATGTATCCATTTATATCAGTTACATTCAGCTGTGACAGTTCTTATCAGTCGCATTGGTACATTTCTTGAATCATCTTAGAAAATCAGTTAGTCAATTTCTTGAAACTTTTCATACCAACAGCTTCGCAGGATTACCTGCAAAAGCATTAATAACTTGCTCAGAACTCAAAAGCTAATCTGTATGTTGTCATATAAGTCTTTGTGTCATTGTTTAGCCATGTTGTCAATATAAAAAATGTTTTGATGATAATCATTGAAAATGCACAAGGCTTTGATAAACGTATATTTCAACAGCACAACATTACACAATCCAAATCCCTTGAAACCAATCTCCGACATACAGTGAGTATGTGGGAGATTGATTCCAAGATATTGGACATAATTCACATTTACAGTACGCATTTATATACTGTACTGTAAGACAGAGTTTATTACAGTAACATGGCCAACATTATTTTTTTATGCATATATGCATGTATGTACACACATTGTCTAAATGCCTGTAGCCTATACATATATTTATATTGATTATAATAAAACATGTCAAAGAGGGAAGTATTAAGCAACAGTCCTGTTCTATGTTTTAATATGCTATTTCAGCTGCTTGATCTCTCTTGCAATCACAAACACAGGTGCACAAACACATCCGCGCGCACACACACACACACACACACTCAAGCTGAACACGGTGACATTAAAATATGTGAGGGTTCAGTGCTCAAGGCATACGGTGGACATTTAGATTATATGCCTACTGTATATATGTGTGTGTGTGCGTGCACACGCGTGCATGTGTGTGCTCACCATATAGCTGTGAGCCCTGTGTTTGTCAACTGGCTAGCATTCTCAATATAAGCACTCTAATTGCTCAGAAAAGCAGGGCTAACGATAATTGCACTTGACGCGTGCTGACAGTCCACTGACACCACCATGCCCGCGTGGCGTTCCAGTGCCTGGTGACCAGGGCTGTACCCCCCCCCACCCCCCACACACACACACCCACCCCCATGTGACCGCGAGCTGCCCTCTGCTTGCTTAAGCTGTCGAGAGCAGAGATGTCCTAAAGTTAAATGCTCTGGCATCGCTTCTGCCACCCCATATCCATCAGCCATGCTGTTTGTGAGCTATGAAGCTGTGGTGTGGTGCGGTGTGGTGTGCGTGCGCGTGCTCCTACATATAGTATGTTTCATTGCAGCTTTGTTTGTACTTGTTTAAGTATGGCATTTATTAGGCCTACAGAATAATGAATATACAAAAATACAGTGGCACCACACAAATGAGAAGCATTTGGAAAATGCAGTAGTGTTTGAGTTGATCCCTCTAATTTAAAGAGGTGGAAAACATTTACAAACATGGGATGCAGCTTGGTCTAGTTTCTTTTTCCAATTTTGACAAATTAAAGACCGACGATGGTTCTAATTGAAGGATCTATACTAAGGAAATGATTGGAGAAATTGGTTTCACGTATGTGTTCAGCAGCATCTAATATCACACGCGCACGCTCATGCACACACAATCTAGCATTTATATGAAACTTGAGGTTTTAATTCCTTTTATCTGGTTCTCTTCCAGATCAATACATCAATTAAAACAAATCAAACAAAATACAAAATTTGTGTGCATTCACAAATAATCATAATAACATAAGGTTAACAACAATACACCTGAAGTGCGCGTACATGCACGTGTGCACATTCTACATCTGCGTGACCCTGTCTCACCTCTTTGTCTTGTCAGTGTTAATAGGAGCTGTGACAGATCACAAAGCTCAACAACCTCTTCGGTCCAGCACCTTCGGTAGGTATGTCGTGGGCACCGTGCCACAAGGTTCCCGGTGGGAATCCGCAGGGTGGCCGGGTGCACGATGATGGCTGGGATAACGAGGTGGTCCTTGCAGGGGCATTACTCATCGCCGGGGGACACAGTGTCACAGCAGCATCCCTCCGCCCCCCCGCAGTGTTTGGGCATTTTACACGTGCATAGTGGCGGCGTAAAAACATGCTTATGGTTGTGACAGCCAGGTATGGCACGATGGGGTGAAGCTGTCATAGTGACGAACTACCGCTCCGTTAGAAGCCTGACCTTTATGTTGTACGGCTACACGTCACCCATGGCCTGTGCCCCTCGTTCACAGCCAACAGTTGTGCATTGTGGGTGAGTTCGTATTGCTGGCCTGTCTGTCATTTGACGAGAAAAGGCTTGGCAACCACTACAAAAGACCCTCCTCTCCCAATAGTTTAGAATAGCTTACCGGCATCACACAAAACGCAAGACGGGGCATGCGCATTAGAAAGCAACCACAAAGTAATCGGGTTTAACCGTTTAACCGGAAGGGGTTACCTCTGCTTCGGAATGAAATTTAGATCGGTTTAGCCGTTTGTCTTCCGATCGTGATGTCTACAGTATATGGAGCATTTTCTTTCGGGTTGAGCTTTTAACCCGATTCCAATCGGAATAATAGGGTCCATGTAAATGCAGCGATTGTTCACAAATGCTTAATGGGCTTAATTGGCCAAATACTTCCTTGTCCGTTGTAAATGCTTCATCATCAAAAGTAGCTCGCTGGCAATGCCTGAAATACAAATATATGGTGGAGGTATAGGTGTGTGTGTGTGTGAGGAGGGTCACAGAACTCTCTCTTATTTGGGGTTCAATGGAGGAGTAGAGAGAATTGCACACCATCTGGAATGTGTGGTGGGGAGGGGGTCCCGCTTATGACTTTCTACAACATTTCTGTACCACGTTTGAACCACCATCAGAGGCGTTGAGTCATCAAGCATAATTAATGAATTTCATTAACTGTGTTATTCTTAGTATTTTCTGTGTAGACTAATAGATTGTATCCTATAAAGTTGCTGCCTGCAGTGGCAATATCAAACATCAGATGACGTCTATTCATGTTAATAATCAAGTGTCTGCCTAATTATATTTAGGCCTACTCACCATCAACAGTCTGTGGTTGAGCCTACTCTATCGACAGTTTATTTACTCATATTACTGACTCAGTGGAATCTTCCAGCGGTCACTGTTCCTAAATGAGAGAGATGGCGGTAATGACAATAGGACAACTACTGTCTAGGCCACAATGGCACAACGTCAAGTATCCTAATTATTATATTCGGCTTTCAATTTTTAGCAAATAAATGAAATAATTTCTTGCATTGGGAGTTTTTTTTTTTTTGTATCTGAAAACCAGCTTCAAATGTTTCATGGCCACTGAATGTGTGAGGTCCAATACACAACCAAGCAACACAATGACAGCAGCTTACTCATTTTCAACAAAGGGGTGGAGGGAAATGAGGGGAAGGGGCTTACCATTGAAATCCCCAAATCACTTCAGGCTTTGTGACATTCCCGAACTATTTTGCAAATAATGTATGATTTTTTGTGTGTATTTTCTAAGAAAAAAAGACTACCTCTGTTCAGAAATGGCTAGTATCACTTTCGTTTTCTGTTTTCTGTTTTCCCCATGAACATCCCCGACCCTGTGCTGCTTTGGGGATCTGGTCGCTCGGTGTGACAGAGCGGTATGCCTTCAGTGATGGAGGCGCGGTTCTTCTTGGGGAAGCTTGATGTGTTGTGACAGCGGGAGCCGTGGGCTGGTTGGCGGTCACCGTGTGGCACCATATTGCCGTGTTGCTCCCCGGGGACGTGGGATCAGCATGCTAGCCTCGCCAAGAAGTGCTAATAGGCGCAACACGTCTTGCTTTCACACATTAGGGCAAGCGAAGGGTGACAGATCGGAGCTGTGATACTGCTGTTGTCTGTAAAAAATAAAAGGGCTACGCCATCCGATCGCGACACGGCCTTATGATGAGAACTGTCTTTGTTGATGTTTGCAGATAGACGTCGCTCACGCCTGTCTTTCACACTGTGTAGCATACATTCTACCTGACACTTTCATCCGTACTGTATCAATCCGACTATTACGTTTTGTGAGTAGCCTAATGGAAGAACTCGTTTTTTGGACAGGAATGCATTCACAGTCAAGTGGGCCAACACCTTCGCTAACTGAACGCAAAGCTTGGGTGCGTTCGGGTGATCTGTGCGCTTCTCCGTGGACTGGAAAACCATTGCGTCTCCTACACCGTGGCTATGCTTGAGTACACTGCTACATCTTTGCATTGTGGCCTTTGACCTTAAGTGACCTTGGCCTTCACACAATACATTGTTAATGTGTTTTTAATTACCTACGTTTGTGTTATGTGTTTTACATTATTTTTGTGGTCTGTCTTGGCCAGGACACTCCTGAAAAATAGATTTATAATCTCAACATCTTTCCTGGTTTAAAAATAGAAAATATTATTGAAGCAGAGTGCAACGTGAACATAATTTCCATCATGATTCAAAATTAACTTTGTAGATGAATATGTGCATAACATTAAGTGGTTTCAGATTACATTTTACCACTAAGAACAATTTATAGTAAGAATATTATTTTTTATGGAAAAGCAGAGAGCTGGATAAGATGATGGCTAACTTGGCGCTGCCCCCTGGCACTAATGTGAAATGAGGGGATATACAGTATACTATACTGTATACAGTATAAGAAAAACAAGAATGATTCATGAAACAAGCGTCTCCATCCAGTCTCTCCCTCATTTTAACCACATATGCCACCACATTTTCCACACCTGTCTTTGGACTTTCCCAGTAGTCTTTCAGAAGGTCCAATGGCCCTCTCACCTGTCAACCATACAATAGTTCAAATGGCGAAAAGCCTGTAGATACTTGTGGAACTTCCCGATAGGCAAACAACAGGTATGGCAACCACTGGTTGCAATCGACACCTGTATGGGAGACAAACTTTCGCAGCATGTTTTTCAGTGTCTGGTTATAGTGCTCCACTAGCCCGTCCGTCTGGGTCCATTGATGAGCAAGCACCCTCCTCTGGGTCATTCCTCTTGTCATCATGTCACTGCAGCGTAGGCCCCAACTTCTTGACACCACTTGTTAGAATAACCATTTAGCGGCTGGAGAATGGAGTTAACAAATAAAGGCTATGGCAAGATGTACCAAAAAATAGAAACACTTTATTACATTTAAAGTTCAATACAACTGTGGCAGCACGATCGCAACACAGCCAGCCCCTGCCCAAACATTTCTAAAACCCCTTTATACTGAGTCCTTGATTGTTCCATTCACAGGGGTTTAACAGTGCATCACAACATATTGCATATTAACATAGACCATATGCCATTCCTCTAATATCACACACACACACACACACACACGCAAACATACTTCCAATTAATATCCAGTAACCCCAGAACTACTAACCCCCCTCCCCTATCCGACCACTTGGTCCCTCCGGGAACCTTTATATTTGCGTCCCATCTACCGGGGACTCTTTCGGCTGAACACCCTGGAGCAGACAGAACAATACAGGTAAATGTTTATAAAACAACTAAATACTATTAGCCAAATGAATGTGCTAGCCCACAATTAATCTTACAGACGTTCTTACAATTAAAAAGAACACATTTCAATTGACCAAATAACATCTGTGACATAATCACATTTCTCTTTTAGGGCCAATAATGACCACCAGAACCAGTCCAGAATGCCACCTATCTATGTTCAATAAATAATGTTAAACACAAGAAATGTACCATATGTTATTTGCACTATCTAATAAAGATTACATAAATAAACATGGCTGCCTATGTGTAATTTACCTCAATATCAAGATGTCTGAAAAGACCCATTATCCACACACCATTGCACAATATTACCATATAGTCACTGGTAACAAAGTGTACTTCGTTACACCATCCTTTCATAAAAACACAAAAAATAATAGGCATTTATAATTTTACTGCGTTTTAAAAACATAAACAGTGAGTTATGTTTCCCAAAAACATTTTGTGATATTATCCAAATTGTAGCTGAGAGGGTGCTGATATCAGAGACATAAAATACTTGATGACAGCTATTACAGAAATACCTTTATAAGCCATTATATGAAAATGGTGAAAAACAACCAAAATACCCTTAGAAGACCCTTGAAGGGTAAAAGCGGCAGTACTCAAATATGACAAACTTAAACTATGCACAATGCACATTAGACAGTCTGTGTCTAATGTACATTTTGAATGTTATTGTTATCAATCAATCAATCAATCTTTATTTATATAGCACTTTTCATACAACTTCATGTAACACAAAGTGCATGCTTGTTATGAACTATTGTATAATAAATATTAAAGGATGAGTATGTCATCTTGGAAAAACCAGTAACTTAGCCAGATTTTGAAAGACACAATTGAAAAAAAGCACCGCCCCTTGCCTCAATCATCCTTCCTAAACCACGCCTCCAATACACGTGAACGCGCAATTAATAGGATGAGTCCACCAGAGCAGCATTTGTCAAAGGAGCACATTATCTCTGCTACCGGTAATGATAAGAAATGGCTCAACATGTAAGAAAACAACACCAAACATTAAGCATCTGTATGCCCTCGGTAGAATCTGCGGTCACGATAGTGCACAATGAAGCAGAGTACGCGCAAGAACATACCTCAAGCTGACAGACAGTTAGGCCAGCTAATCGCTGAGTTCGGTCCGAACTTTATGACTGTGCGCGGTTTCCACATTCCTGCGACTCTCACAGATGACGGATATTTCTAATCGTATTGTCAGAGCATTTAATTTCGTCATTGCTATCGGGGTGTAAAGAGAATTTCAAGAAATTTTACTAAATGTGCTTCTGAAGCAAATGACATACTCATCCTTTAAGTTAGAAACCAATAATATATTCTGAGTCAGTAACATTACAATTCCCCATTCTTTGTACATAATACAAGGCCTATCATTATTTGGTTCCCACACATGCTAATCTTAGATTAAAACAAGCCTGTAGTGTAGACTACATAATGTACGTGTACTAACCCCTGACACTTGTCTAACACCTTACAGTGTTACGGTGAACAAAGTGTATTACTCTAACAGCCCTAAATATGGTCAGGCATTTTTTTTATTCTATATCAAAGACTTTCAGGCTAAATGTGTTATTATATCAGAAGGATATAGCCTGTAATGTAGGCTATGGTAGATTAATGTTTTTTTGTTGGTGTGTAGATATTTGGATACTTAATAACCTTAACATTTGTAAATGAGATCAGAAATCAGATTGTTTGTCATTGTTATTGTTAGCCTTGACTAGTCTATAACGGTTATGCAAAATAGGAGACTGACCATCACCAATTATGTGTATCCAGTGCCCATAACCAAACAAATATTTTTGGCACGTATGTTCGTCTGTGGCCACCACCACAAATGTCTTTGCCACCCATGTGCCACCCCAGTAAAAATGTCCTAGACACGCCCCTGTTTATCACAGAGACCAATCAAATGTGTACCTTATCCGAACTTCGGGTTACTATATTGTATAGACAGAATGTTTTACTGGACAGCAACTTTAGTAATTATTAGTTTCCTCTGTGTTACTTTTCCAAAAATGTCCCCGTAAATGTCTCTGTAAACAACTTGTTAATTTAAATGTTCAGGTCATCAAAGCAGAGCTTACAGCAAACAATCATTGGAACATGAAAAACCTCATCAACAACTTCATCAACAATTTTACTATGGTGTTACACAGATAGCACACAGTAGAATAGCTTATATAAACCATCTTTCCAGCTTTGAATGCATTAACTTTCTTATATTCAAGTGGTGAGCTGTAAACATGCGTTTAAAGGTTTGCCCTTGTGTGGTATGATTTATGTGGTTTCTGTGGCCACCTAGTGGCCTATTAGTATACCTTTATTAGATGCAATATGTTATGAAATCCCATTATTCCATTATTTCATACAGATGGGATACCATCTTCAGGCCATTGTTACATAATTATATTATTATACAGATGGCGTATACCATCTACAGACACAACATGTTATGGACCTTTCATTATTCCATTATTATATTATTATGCCGTATACAAATATGTGAGACCACTAGGGAAGATATTTATATTTTGCATTTGTTTCAAAATGGAATGATTCTTTCAGAGACTCTCAGCTTAACAAAATGTTTTTAAGAGCACTCTTCAACATGCCCCCAAAACTGTTCAATTGGGTTCAGGTCACCAAAGTCCATAACACTCAGGACTTGTCTTATTTGGTCTTTATTCAAGTTATGATTATTACGTTTATGTGCAAATATTAAAAATGTCCAAAGTGGTCTCAGACGTTTTGACCCCACTGTAGATTTCTGTGTTTAACTGATTAAGGACTACATTCCTGAAAACATATTTGCAATTCTGCTTCTACTCACCTGATGATATTACAAAGTCACAATATACTTTTCTGGTTAACATAATACAATGAAAAACAGAGCATCATTGAAATATTCAAACAATATACAGCACATTTGAAGCATTTGCTCTTATTAGTAACAGCAAAAGCTCAGCTCTCTTTTGAAAGTCTCATTAACATATAGTCTGAAAGTGTGTGGTATAAACGCTGATATACCACAACATAGAGAACATAGAGACATGATTAACAGGTATAGAGACGTTGTTCTCACTCTGGTTCACAGTAACTGCAATTTAACCACATGCTATTTTAATGTTTAACCCTCTCTTTGTACTGAGTCATTGAATGTAAGTATAGGCTATAAAAAACAGCTAATTGTAAATAGTTGGTGTGTCAGTAAATATATTTAATATTATGGTATTAAAATTATTACATTTACACACAAAAAGAACACAAAACAAACAATAATGTATCAAGAATTCAACTAAATGTATGTTTTATTATATTATATATTTTATCTATATTAAATGTTAATTGGGATATTAAAAATACAGTGCAACGTGATACAGAAGGAGCCCAGCCCATCGAAATGGGCATTTTCATGCTTCATGTTTATTCATTATTCCTCCAAATAATAATAAAAAATAATCCATCTAATTAAAATATACAGTAGAATACTGTAATGCTCTCAATACGTACTATATAGAATTACTATTTTCAAGTTTTGTTTTGAATAATTTGTACTTTACTCTTGTATCCATGTACTGTACATACTTTTGTAAATACACAAAAATATAAACTTCACTGCAATGTCAACCGTTTACGTATGCTACAAAACACCACTATTATTAGATCCTTATTATTTTCATTTCAATTTAAAGGTCAGGTACTGCTAAATATACAAATGAATTTATGATGCACTGAACATCATCAGAATAGCAAGAACAATAAGGGGAAAGTACTGTAACTTAAGGATTCTTAGAATTTGTGTGCGTAAGTATAGTGTTTTTGTGGAAGTGGAGAGAGCTGTTTGTTTTTTTTGTCGTAAGCAATTGCTACTTTTTCATGTGAACATGTTGTGGTTTCTTAGGTAGCGCTCCATTTCATACATGCTAGAATTGCTCAGAATGTCTTTGACAGGGTTTGTGGTTTGTGTGGCCCGGATGGGTGGGTGCTTTTTCATGTTCCTGAGGTAGGCTATGACATACGGCTCAAGTTGCAGTAAACATGCTTGTGGGCCATGATAAGGAGACCCAGACTATTAGACAAACATATTTTACGGTCGATTTACCAACATAACCAACATGTTACAACAATCTCCCATGTCTATGCCTGAGCTAAGTAGCACAGGCCCATGTGCAGAAGGTGCGGAGCATGCTTTCACAGCTTGCTCAGCTGACTGGCAGTGGCGTCAGAAGCACTAACGAGCACCATGATCACAGCTTGCAAGCCTTCGCTGGGCACTGCAGCAGTCGGCCTCACGGGCATTCATTTACACATACACCTATACTTACACATACAGTACACGCACACTCCTGTGCACGTCTGAACATACGCTCATATGCATCTTCATAATAATAATAATAATAATAATATTAATATTAATATTAATAACACTTTTATAACGCTGTCAGCCTGCCAACAGATAACAAATATGAATACATGATTGATCATAATATATGCGATGTCATGATGGCGTGTTCATCTCATGAAAAGTAGTCCTATTCCTACACACACACACACACACAATATGACATTACAATTAAGATGACACATTATCAAAATAGAAAACTTTCCAATTATGGCAATTGTGTGCGTCTTGTGTGTGTGCATGCGCGTTAATGTGTGAGCTCTACATGTTCTAATATAACTCCCTCTTGTGACCAGATTTGGATTTGCAATATGAAACAAATATGAATTCGTTAAAACGTTAATTCAAAAGAACTATTCTTCTGAATATAGAGAACAACAGCAACACTTATAATAAAATGATTCTAATCAGAAAATATAAAAATACTGTACATTTACTCAGACATCTAGGATATCTGAAAAGGTGTCTACATTTGTGTAGACTACTCTATATTTAATTTAGAAGTACATTTGAGCACTTTGAGCTGCAACATTGTATGAAAGTTGCTAAATAAATAAAGTTTATTGTTTATTATTTAACTAAACCATTATTTTGCAAGGGCTTTGGACGTCCTAACCATTTCTATCAAAGAAATCATAACAAGTGCCGTCATTCATCAAGCAGGAAGTATAATTTGACATACTGAGGACTTGCTTTAACATTCCCTTTTTAAATAATAATCATTAAAAAAAGAACTACAGCCATGACAGTGCAAGTTCTTTATTTTTCATAATAATTACAGAGCGAAAGGAAAAAAGTGACTTCTTATGTAACATTTCTATACAGTAAATAAAGTCCTTGATTTCCGGCAGGGTTACAGCACCTCACAAACACCTTGGCTATTAGTTCTTATTTGTGTTTTATTAGCATTAGCGTTAGCGTTAGCTGTTGTTTCCATGGAGAAGACATGCTAGCCAGGAGAGAAGCCTGACTGGCAAAGTTACAGTAATTCTATTTAGGCATGCAGGCTTGACTCAATAACAAAACATGTTCGCTGTACAGCATGTACAGTTGTAGAGTTTTCTAGTTAAAATTTAGAATGTAGGAAGTTAGTTGTAGGTAATCATAATTCCATTGTAAACCAAATAAAGTATTTAAAAACTTGAGGTCATTATCTAGGTAGACATCTTAGGATCTGAGAAGGATATACACAAGTGTGTTTGTGTACATATAGACACGGCCATTAGATTATTCAGAGTTCTGTACTATACAATAAACTGTGTGACAGTATATAGCCTACTGCAGATGCTGGTCAATAGATTTTGGTGTGAATTCTTCAGCACTTCCGAAACCATTCATTTGCACATGCAACTCCCTCAAGTTCTAACAGCTAAAGTCAATATTTACTGTACATACGCATATACAGGAAATAATTGTCTTGGTTATTAACATATAGATCCTCGAAGGGAAAATTTCACATGTAGTTTGCGAAGACTCTTTAAATGTTGCCTCTGTGAAAAATCAAAACCCCAACTTGAGTCAAATGACTATAGATTAGTATTTGTAATGAAACCAAATTTCTCTATATGAAATGGGTAAAACGTGTCTATACATTTATAACTGCATTCTGTATAAATGGTCAAATTCCTTACACAAAGAACACGTGGGCAGTTGAAAGACATGTTTGACAGTAGTTTAACCTTGGAGCACTAAGCAAACACAAATACAGTGGAAAATAGGGCAGAGCTGTAAGGCAGACATTTGCATACTCTGTGGTGGCGGCTAGGGAAATACATTGATTTGACACTGCAATTTGATGTTGAATACATATTGGATCAGGCTTACAAAGTACGTGTCGGCACACAGTTTATAACATATTTTTACAGTGGTATAGTAATGTACATACATTGTATTATAGTCAGGAATACAATAAAATCCCTCACAGATCGAGTAGAATACATAGAGCTGTCATTGAGCCCATCGTGTGGGGACACTTTAAGGTGGGCTCCGTGATTTGAAAACACCAATCTCATTGTTTACATTTGAAACACAGGTCTGTAAGTGCCAGGCCGGCCTTGGAGTTTCAAACATACGTTTTTGTGGCTTCAACCACAAAATATATTTATAATGTGAGGTCCTTCCCCACACCCTTGCAATGGGCAGTCAAGGACAGAAAAGGAAGCCATGAGGTCAGGTGGCAGGGATTTATATCTATCTCTTGCTCAAGCAAGGACCCTACAGAAGGGTAGAACACAACATGGGGCTTCAAATTAGTCTTTTCACTGATTCAAACCCATTTGAAATGAATTGGGGAAAACCCTGACTTTGAAATATAAGAGTGGTCGACATCAATGTAAAAACATATTTTTCAAACAGTAAGCCTCATATTCCACCTCCGACAAATGAAAAAAATGAGCATCACAGCTCAAGCCTTCGCAGTGCTCGCTGGAGCTTAGTGGTAATTGTGTTGTTGTTGTTGTAATAGACACTATTATCGTGTAACACCAGTTCCTGTGTGGACGGTTGTTTCTTTGATGTTTTTTTGTTGGGTAGTCTGGGCAGTTGTGACATCAGTGTTGTGTTTATCACAACAAGTGTTTTCTAGCTCAGATCTCCAGGAAGACTGAGGAGAACACTAGTGAAGTCTTTGTACACAAAACAATTTAATAAATAAAAAAAACTATGTAGCATAAGAATTCACATCTCCACCTCTGTATATACAGTAGTGTGCAAGGACTAGGGAGATAAATGTCACCGGCATGAGACGTGGTTCATCCCTGTTTGCAAAAATATAGTTGTTTTTTTTGCATTGTTACTTACAGATAAACAATATAATTATCAAATTGGGGATCAGTGGGGAATATATGGGTAACAGAAAACAGATTCTCTGTTTGCTATGTCAACATAAAGTGCTAAGATAGCTATGTCTAATCAGACCGCTCGCAAAGTACAGTAACAGTGAGTAAAACTTCTGAGGTCACTTCTCAACCCCCGCACTGCAGGGAAAATACATCTATTATGGTCCGTCATCCTTCAATCGGTTCAAAAAATATTTTTGACATTCACATTCTCAACTAAAACGCTGTATATTTCATCTGAAAAACATTTCTATTCAGTTATTAAGCATACTCCCTGGTTTAACATTCTGTAACATTCTGACCAGCAAACCAGTGGGCTGGCACCATCTCATAATGAATCAATGACACAAAAACATCTTTGCACACTTAATTTCTTCTGTCTGTGCAGGTACAAACCAATAAGACAAGTTGGAAATCTATAATATTTTCATTGGCATGCATTACACATGCTCTGTTGCCAAATACTATGCATGTATGCAATAAAACCAAAGCAGATTCATTTAAAGCTAAGATATTATAAGTGTAACTTTTTAAAATATAAATAAAATATGCATTTAATCTCCCTGATAATTCAATGTATGTATAGCTAACATTCAACATGAGTCCAAGTATATCCAAATTGTCAACAAACATTGCTAACAACACTGCAATAAATGCACTGAAAATGGAAAGAAACCGAAACCCGAAACCTGTCATACAACAGAAGTTGTTGCAAGAGAGCATAAACCGGAGTCAGCGGAGTAGATAAAAGTTACACAGACCTGTCTTTAAAGGGCACTTCAATACGAACTTTCCATTTATAACCTCCTTCCAATCAAAGAAAAATACCACTCTATAACAATCTCTGGACCTAAGCTTTATTAGAAAATTAGATGACATTGTTTAGCGCTGACACATGCTCTGAACTCCACAAATAGCCAACTCTCCTTCATGTCAAGTTTGGCAGACATAATCTACAAGCACGCACTGGGGGTGCGGGGTGGGTGGGGGAGATGTGGCCTGGTTGCCATGGTAATTAGATTTTGCTGTTCTCCAGGTGGGAATCGATGTGCTTTATAAGGGCATCATCAGGGTAACCCACAGGGAAAATCAGCTGGCAGAGAGGGCAGCTTCTGATGTCGCTCTCCTCTGTCTCCATCCACAGCTGCATCCAGAGAGCACGCACGCACACACACGCACACGCACACACACACACACACACACCATATCAGTCAGCAATATTACAGTAGGAAACATCATATAAGCTATTCTAGAGGGACAATATTAAAAAAAAAGTCCTCAGTAAGCAATCGCAAAGCCAATGCTATTAGAGGGACCACCTGGCCCTAAACTGCTATGGTGATTTCAGGGGTAAAACCAACAAAAAATTCAAAAACAAAGTTTCAAAATCACAGTTCTGTGTTGTAGCTGCTTAAAGAAAGCAAATATAGTTTGGCACCCTGGTTTTGTGACGCTAAACTCTGAAAATGCCGGGTTCTGTGGTTTTTAAGGGTGATTAACAAAAACAGAACTCCTGGTGATTAAATATAACAGGGAATACAGTGAGACAGTACAACACAATCCCTGTTCATAATAATCATCTCAGCCAATAATATGAAATATAAGTTATATTGTGTCTGTTCTGGGAGCAGCTAAAGACCTCCCCCAATAGAGTACAGAACACCAATGAAACGTCATGACGTTGATTAAGTCAGACACAGGATGAAAAGGGGAGGTGGAGTGGTGTTGGGTTGAAAACATGCTTGCAGAGGACACACTAACAATGGGTGTGTATGTGCACTAAGGCCGTTTAAACAAGGTGCCCTTAATGAGCTTGATGGCCAATTGCATGCTTAGTAGTGATCAGCTGGATATTGTAGGCTATTATAGTGGAAAGGTAGTTATATATGTAGGGTCAAAGGGCACTAAAGTAAGTTTCTTGTGGAGTGCATTTATTAGTTTATTCATGAATACATTCATTCGTTTGTTTACTGCTATGTAGGAAGAGGTGACTGACATTGATGGACGGCCATGACTGAGCGTGCTCAGCAGACAGGTATCCCGGCAGGTGGCATCTCAAAGTGTTGGGCCGCTGGGGGGAAGTGGGGAAGGCGGAGCATGAAGCGGGTCCTCTGATGGCGCCACAGGGCAGGGCGGAGGACGGCACGCCCAGCGTCCGCGGGGGGCTGACTGGGTGCGGGCAGGCCCACTCCTCCTCGTCCTCCGAGGACTGCTGCTGCTGCGGCAGCGGCTGGGGTGCCGTCGACGACGGGGGCGGGCCCTCAAAGTGCAGGTGGGACGACACCTCGGACAGCGGGAACGGCAGCTCCCGGGAGTGGCGCATGGAGCTCTCCCCGAGACCCCCGTCTCCGCCCCCTCCTCCGGAGCCCCCCTGGTGAGGAGACGGGGAGCCTCGGTGCTGCTGCCCCCCGTGGGGCGAGCCCACGCGCTGCGGCTGCTGCTGCTGCTGCTGCTTGGGGTAGCCCTCGATGTAGGGCCGCGGCTTGGGCAGCGTGGACACGGGGTCCAGGGTGAAGCGGGGGGGGCGCTGGTAGGCCGAGGGGTCAGCCACCTCGGAGTAGCTGCGGCGGCCCTGGAAGCTGGCCCTCAGGTGGTGGCTGGCCGGGCGGCAGGAGTAGGAGGCCGGGCCCTCGGACACGTCCAGCAGGGGCGAGCGGCGGTGCATGTCCGGCGATAGCCGCTGTGGCGCCGGGGAGCGCCGTTGGGGCACCGGCGAGTGGTGCGGGGGAGGGGGAACCGGGGAGTGCCGTTGGGGCACCGGGGAGTGCCGCTGAGACGCCGAGGACACCCGCTGGTGGTGGATGGGGGAGTGACACTGGACTGTGGAGAGACACAAAACAAACGCGCCCCTAGCACAAACTGGCCCAGCTTAGAAGACACCGTGTGACCCAGGGCCGCTTATAAGAAGGATCAGTAGTCTTCACTTTACCTGACAAGAGCCACAAATGCAACCTGCCAGCTGTTATCAAAACACACCACAGCCTTGAACTGGTACCAGAAAATATAGTATATTAAATAGAAACAAATATGAATGGGTCGTTGGAAGTCTGCTAACGAACACATTCATTTGAATCAGGTGTGTTGGAGCAGGGAGACATCTAAAACATGCAGGGCACCGGCCCTCCAGGACCAGGATTGCCCACCCCTTTATATATATGCTGCTTCAAGATGTGCAGTTGAAGTAAATCAAATAAACTAGAATAAATCAAACAAAATAAGTGCACTAAATTAAAGCCTGTGCATGCATGTGTGTATGTGTGTATATATATATATATATAAAATGATTGCTATCAAACATTTTCCATAATAATAAAAAAATAATCATTATATGTTAATGATTCAGTGCTTACTCTAAAATAGAAAGCACATGCTCCTATTTCAGCTAGGAAACCATCTAATGTGGTTGGAGTGTCAAAAGAGAGTGGGTGTTTTAGCTCTAGCAAGAGAAATACCCCAATTGGAAGGCTTCACCTTAGTCACCAAAAAGCCCACAGTGAAAAATCTGTTTGCAAACCAGAATGTTTATGGAACATTTTTCAGAGATTTGTGGGCAATATGTACAATGCTACTGTTTGAAAGAAATGCTGGAAATATAAAATAATATCTATTGTGTGGTATTCAACTGCCAGTAGATTCAATGCAGACACTTATTAAAGTGTTAAACTTTGTGTTGTCTGCCCGTCGACCATGCACCATATATCCTCCCAGTTCAAAATAGTCTTGTTTGCCTGTATTTTAAGCAGCCATTATACATGATCACCAAATTATGTGTTACACCTTCTTATCAAACTTCATTCCAACTTATTACCACTAGTTTAAACTTCTTGGTGGAATTATATACTGTATATATGACATTGCTTGTGTACAGCAGAAAAGGCCATGTGAGTCTTGCAGAGGAAGAGGCATGTATAGGCCTGCTACGCTGGGAAGATGTACAGTGTGTTGCAAAGTTTGCATTGCTTTTTGTAAGAAAGCTATGGCAACAATAGAAAATGCAGCATTTTAAATAAATTCAAGGCTCCTCAGATGTTGATCCAGGAAGATTGGGCTAGATTAGATGCATATGTACAGTAGCTCTCTGAGACTTGTCTTTGTTTTGTCTTCATGGTGATAGTTTCCAAAATATACTGTACAGCAATATATTTATATATATACACACGGTCTAGTATGTGCCGTCCTGCTTTGAAGATACATTTGAGAAGTGTGTGTGTTGTGGGGGGGTGTCTCTTAAGAGTTGTATTTTACATGTGTGAATACCAGGGTTGGGCAGTAGTTACTAATTTAACTACATTTCTCAGTAGTGTGGGAGTAGTGTGGCGGTAGCGGCGCTGTTTTCTGAATCAATAAGCTTTTCAGTAGTGAAGCTCTTTAACTGATCAAGTGCGGTAGCGTCCACAGAAGCTACATTTTCCCAAGCATTTCTGAATCTGCAGCTCAAGCTTAAGTCTAATACAACTGCTAAGAATCAGTGTGTGATGCCATTCCATACACGGACCTACATGAGTAGCCGACAGAAGCACTTCCGTATGACGGTGACGTAGGCCTACCAATCACTGGGCTGATGCCCAAAGGGGAAATAAAGACAAGACTGAGTTTACGTGGTAGAAAGAAACAGTGAGAGCAGAGAACACATCTTATTGTTTAATAAACAATTGAACTGAGCAATTTTGCCTGTTTATTTGTTTGACTGATACTTTTGAATGTTGGTACAATAAAATGTATTAAATCAAATAACTTAAATGTAGTAAACTAAGTTTGCAGTGTTGCTGTAGCTTAGTTTGCTAAATTTCTCTCGGGGGTAACTTCAGTGTAGTGAAGCTTAATTTAACGTTGAATGACTAGCTCAGCTAGTCAATGTAGCTTGCCCAACACTGGTGAATACTAACCTGGGCTAGCCTGTTCCTGTGAGGCTTTTCTCAGAATCTCTGTCTGGTTAGAGCTCAGTGCTTGGAGTCGACCCAGTTCCTCTGTTAGCTCTGTGTAGGCCAGTGCCAAATTCACCCTAAAGAGACAACAGGTGTTTAGATGGTGATTATACTGTATAATCATTTCTATTCTGTTACATTGTTAGTGTGATGTTTGAGACATCTACTGTAAACCTTATAATATTACTGTTTAATGTTATCTGACAAAAAAAAAGTTGTATTTATCTTTTCATCATCCAGTAACGGTTTCCCATTACATGATCATTAAAGTCTATGTCTGCTTGACTGTCTCTATATAAATACATTTGCACCAAAAATACATATTTTCCTATTCGTATTTTTAAAGTGCAAATTGCAGTGCATAAGTGCCTAACATCACACCATTTCATATTAGAAGGTTTGTCCCACAAGGCCCATATTGACAGACAGAGCAGTTCTATTTAAAAAAACTGAAAACAGGGCTTTATTTCTCACAGGTTTTAAATGGCAATGAGCTGTGTTTGTATAATGAACAGGAAAAAGGGTGGTGTATTTTATAGATAAACCATCAATAAACCAACAAATCAGTGACCAAACATATACATTACAGTACGTTATCTTTTCCAGATTATCAGTTGACAAATTCTGTGAGATATTTCTATTCAGTATATCAAATGGTTCTACAGTATGATCTTGATTCCAGATAATATGGTATATTCTGAAGGTTTATACTACTTATTATACAGTAGTTAGGGACAGAGTTCTGGAATGAAAAGAATGAATGATTGAGTCAAATCAATCAATCAATCAATCAATCAATCAGAGATAAGCCTACGAACAGAATCTGTAGGAACCACTGTGTGGAACACAGGACAGTTGTATGACGGGGCTGTGATCCCACTAGAATCTGATAAGAGACCGTTTATTTGAAATAGTATAACAATTGCTCTACAACTGACTGAAACATCAAGTCAGATCTGACTCATTTCAACAATGACAGTGGGAGATAAAAGTCTCTTTTTCAATCTGCTTTAGCACATTCGTCATCGCCAACAAAACAAAGGTCTGCAGCGTTGATATATTTGCTCACAGTACAACAGTATGCTATGAGCACTATAAGTGCATTTATTCCTTATGTATTGCTGCTTTATGTTGAATGATATTACTCTCTACTTACTTTTACTATGTATATCAATATTCAGAGTCAAGTCAAGTTTATTTATATAGCTATCCCTTAATCACATTACAGTCTCAAAGGGCTGTACAACCACATGGAAAAATAATACCAACAACCAAATTAAGCCAGGATAAACTTCCATTAAAAGCCCCATAGGTTAAAAGGGAAGAAACCTTGGCAAAGGACCCCAGCGGGAGGAATCCACCCCTCAAGGACAGTTAAGATGCAATAGGTGTTGATAGGCCAACAAGATTAAGCAATTAAGTGAGGAGGTCCGAGCAAACACAACAACCAACAGTCAACCTGTCAAACATAATTTCAAATAAAGTGATATTGTGAGATACATTTACATACTAATGTAATGTTAACCCTATAGAAGACGTTTGGTCCTATAGCTACAGTACTGTTAAATTGTGTTAATCAGAACAATGAATGATTCAAGGACTAATTGAGAAAAACAATATTTACAGAATGTGGAGTAGTGTCGAGTGTCGAAGACTTTTAGATTTCAATTAGGCAAGCATGTGAAATGTTGATTATTAAATCCAAATGCAAAGCAAGGAAATCTGAACACCTGTCATAAACAAATATAATGTATGAGGATGTGAAGTGAGAGCTACATCTGAGGTAGATGTAAGATTATTTCCATGTTCAGATTAGATAAGGCAGCTACTATCAGCCCTCATATAACCATAAAATTATATCCTATCTGATGTTGATGAGAAGTACTAAACACAACTCTCTTTCAGTCGATGGTGGCAGATAAAGAAATTACCAACACACGCATATGCTGTGAATTTTAGCTACACGCATAGGAAAAGACTGCACTGCAATCAGAAATGCAAAATGAGCACATGTAATAAGCCTACACAGCAGAAAGCCACATAAACTGTCAAATAAAAAAATAGTTTCTTAGCGAGCCCGCTAACTAAACTAATTGAGTCTACTGTAGCTTGCGACTCTTGCAAGTAAGCAAGACGCCACTTCTAAATATAGACTCCTCATATTTTGACTGATACAGAACATTTGTACTTTTTAGTTAAAACTTCACTAGACACTATGTTAAAAGTTACAGTGATTCTTTACTCTGCACTCTAAAAGCAAGCAACAAAACGGCCTTTCATGTCTAATCAAATGGTAGGCTAAAACCATTTTGTGTGGTCTCTAGCATTAAAGCATTGATCATTGATATCTCATTTAGCATTACATACGTAATCACCCATTTCTAATGCATGATGAACAAGAAACTAAACTGTGGATTATTTTTCAAACTACATTAACTTCATGATAATTGAATGCCAAATTCAGCTTGCAAAAAGACTAATATACCGAAAGCATTGTTCCTTAGACCTCACTCTGCCACCTAGTGGCATCGATGCAGCAGTGCCAATAAAAACCCAATAACGGGTAGCAACTTGCGACTTTTTTTGTACTTATTTGAATCTCCATCTCACAAGTGTTATAAAAAATAGTTAAATAATATATTATATTGTTTACGTATACGAAATACCTTTGTTTGGACTAAAATTAAAAGTTCCTACTCCTCTGAGGGAAAGGGGACATTATACCTCAAGATCATCTTAGAAGAAGAAGTAACAAGCTAACTCATAAATTCCACCGATTAGCGGTTTGTCGCCACAGGCCCACCCAGTGTTCCACCAACCCCCTATGACTCAGAGTAGGAGACCCTTCATCTACAATCCAAAGCTGTATGCATAGCCACATTGGCCTGAACACTGCTTTTGATAAATGTCTGTTCTACATACATGAATACATAATGCATGTACTGTAGATGTAAATGGCAGCAGCAACACCACCACCACCACCCACAAACCCAACAAAGACTCACTGAGATTACTTACAGTACAGGTAGTCTGAATGACATTTACATTTCCATAGCTGCCCATCTACAGTACTATTCCTATTCAAACAATGATGTGGATCCAGTGAATTTAAAAGGCTTCCCCCGTCCACTACTATACTGTAGGTGAGGTTTACACAGTATCAACCTTTTATTGAATAATAAAGCTCTGCCTTTTCACACGTTGTGTCAGCTGTTTACTTTGCATGTGGTCTTATCACTTAGCACTGCAGCGCCTCGCAGCACACCTTCAACACAACATGCAAGATTAAGACATGTATATGTCTTTGTGTGCGCACGTGTGTGTGTGTGTGTATGTGCCTACATGTGTGTACTTTCATTTAGTTTCAGGTATACATTTCAGTTGTGTATGCTTAAGTAGGCATTAGTGTGTTTTGCGCACGCACACACACACACACACACACAGTATGTGTAGGAGGAGTGTGATGTGGCTGCCAGCGCATTGATAGAGGACTCATACTACTGAATCAATCAGGCTGCAGCAGCGTGTGTGTGTGTGTGTGTGTGTGTGTGTGTGTGTGCACAGGTGTGCGTGTGTGGGATATGAGGTGAGGAGTGTGTAGGTTGAATCTGACCTCAGCTGAATCACTTTTAGTTGCCTTAGGTTCAATGCATTTTTGTCGTTTAGTTGAGAACCTTCAGGTTCGCTTCAAGAGGGGCCTCTATTCAATATCAGTAATTAAACACCTGCTTGTGTATGAAAGGTACAGAATAAGCATGCCTTGCCTACTGCAGCTTATAGGGTTTTTTTCTCTGAGTTTATGGACTAGCCTGCTGCCACTCACCTGGTCTACAGTATATTGTGTGCTAGTGCTGAAAAGGTGAAGTGAATGTCCTGATTCATACATGTTGACCATGGAAGTCTGGCCAAATGAGCAGAACATAGCAGTTTGTAGTCATGCATTGTGCAACTAAGGAAAGAGAGGCAAAGGTTTTCCCAGCAAAGGTTAGCCATAATGCGTAACACATAATGCCCTACCAACTGCAATAAAAACACTAATTGATCTGAAAATGTTTTGGCCTGGCTGAGACCATGGCAGTCACGGATCACTGATCATGCACTTTTCACACACATTTTTGAGTGTTCTCTGTTAATGATGATGACACGTAATGACTACTTTTAAGCAGAAACGCCTTCCAGGAATCTGCCTTGGCTAGAAATCCAATATGCAACACATCTGTTAAATGTCAGTAAAAAAACACCATACAACCTCAAGACAGTAGCAATAAGTCAATGTTTAAAAAACAAAAATCCACTTGCCAGCTAGTTTTGTAAATATCTCACATGACACAATGAAGGACCATCTTCATATATTTTCAACCATACTGTAATTTTTGCTAATGCCAAGCCAGTTATATTAGCATCATAATATAGCAAACCTTCACTTTACTCTATAATTCCATGTCTGGACCTACCTTAATATACATGTTTACATACAGCAAAAATAAAACAGTGAAAGTGTCTGTTAGGGGGTTGTATGTTAAAGGCTTAACGATCAACATAATGTGTGGGAAATAAAGTAAAGGGTGTGTAGGTTGAATCTGAATCACTTTTTTTTGCCTTATGTTTTCTGCATTTTTGTGTTTACTTGAGAACCATCAGGTCCACTTCAAGAGGGGACTCTAGTCAAATCAGTAATTAAACACATTCATTGTTGACTGAGAAATGATGGTAACCTACATGATGTCTTCCATTGTGTTGGCACAGCACTGTTATAATGTATGAATTGCCATTGTTAAAGAAAATATTTTACGGTGTCCAGGCGAATGGGCTAGGAGGTTTAGGGAACTGCGCTGGTCAGATAAACATAACTATACCCCTGTAACAGGGCCAGGGTGGGTTTAACACCTACAGTATCATATACTGTAGGTGTTTTCAGTTATTATAGAAAAGGTGTCACTTCACTATATTTACTTTCTTCATTTCAGCAAACTACAGTATGTTCCAGTCTTGATGGCAAATGTTAATGTTTACTGGTGACTACAGAGTAGTGTTTTTAACAAAATACAGTATTAACAAATATTGTGGCCATGCCAAAGTCAGGCTTAAAATGTTTTCCTGCTATTGTAATGCCTTCTAAGTTGCTATTAAACCAGGACAAAAACCTACAGCACAATAGCAAGAACTCCTACTTAGTTAAGCTAGTACACAGGAGTGTTTAGCTAGTTGTCACACTAGGTATATCTTTGCATCACCACATCATGAAAGAGTGATTTCAGCATTAAAACTATTTGTAGGTACTATATGCAGCTTAGTAGTCTCATAGCTATTATTATGACTATATTACTATAACTAATCTAATACACCGTGGGGCTGGCTGTCACGTGGGTTGGATGTCTGTACATGTTCTTTCTGTAAAAGTAAGGATTTAATAATGTTTTTAGCTACATATTTCAAATGAAGGCAGAAACAGCGACATAAAAGGACAAATGTAGTGTGTGTGTGTGTGTGTGTGTGTGTCTGTGTGTCGTGTGTCTGTGCGGTTTCTGGCCCAGTGCATACAGTAACACAGTAACTTATGTAGAATGGAGAATGTATTAACATAAGACACTATACACACTATACACTAAACACTATACTGTAGGTGACGTGAGCAACAAAGTTATATGAATACAAAGAGTTCAGATGCAAAACCTTCTAAGTCCATCTGACATTGCTTGTTTTTAAATTTGCAATATTGATATAATTTGTAAATAACCTTTCATTGCAATAAATTGCAATAAATAAATCTAAAATAATACAAATGTAATAAGTAAACCCAAATATGGAAACATAATAAATGTTGCTCGCTGAAATTGCTAATTTATGTTTATTTATCAGGTGGACTAAGATGTGTTTTGCATCTGAACGGTGGCATGGCTAAGAACTACAATCTTTAGAATGATTAGTACACTGTCTGACGTCTAACCCATGTTGTGAACTGATCTGTGACTTCTGTATGCCATCACGGCCCTAATTGCTACCACTGGCTGGCCTTTTTGTTTGTTTGGCTGCTTTTGGAGTTCTGCCCTTTGTTCACCTTTGATTTAGGTCCACGTTGGCCGACCTTCGCCCGTGACAGCTGTTACCGTTTTACCACTTAGAAACACCACCCTCCAGCTATGCTGGGACAGCCAATGTGTGCAACAACCAAACCATACGAGTGCCTGACAGAATTAGCAATGCTGCGGTACATTGTCACCTTGAGTTAAACACTCAGGGAGTCAAAAGAGGGCCTACTAATTTATTCATGGGACATGTGACTGGTGCCAGAATTAGACATGGACCACACTGTGTCATTAACTGCACAGAGTTCATTGAGGAAGTAGGGCCTAGCTTAATGGAGGACACAATGAAAGGTTATGCTCTGTCAGGACGAGCTCTTCCATAACTTACAAATGACAGAAAATGTGCATTACAGTGTGATACAATCTGATTACATACAGTATATGGCTTCATGAAAAACACCTAAACTCTAAACACGCAGAAAAGGGTGTAGAGCTTGTTCCCCACAAGTGGAGGATATTTTCCATTTCAGGCAGGGCAATTTACACAAAACAAGCACAATTACAGGAAAAGACTAAACAGAAAGAAACAACGCATTAAGGGTTTTTAGTGGGGGTGGGATATATTGTTGAGTAAAACCCAGAGCCCAGATCTGGAAAAAAACAGTGAGCCTCACTATTTACTTTCACTTCAATATCTAGTGAAAGTGCTCTGTGGTTTCCGTGTGGGAGGTAGTTGCCCACCTTGATCGGTGATATTCAGTTTTTCATGTACAAAGTCAAACATTTTACAAGTCTTTAAGGAAAGGAAGAAGCACCTCTATTATTTCACCTCTATTATGTCTATAAAATGGACAACTGGCCCACAGGGAGATTAGCAATGAGTAAAGTTTGAGTTCAGGAACTCAACTGAATGCCTGACAGGAAGAAGGGAGGGAATCTGTTCAGTTTGCTTATACTGCCACCTGTTGGTCATTCTAAACACTCAGTAATCTCCTCTTGGTTTACTTGGTGTGTACACAAACTCAAAACACACACAAGCAGAAAACGACTCATAATAGAGTAGTACAAGCATTTCGTGGAACTTCATGCCCCTTGACATCTTGATTTTGAATGGAATAGTCCATCTAATATATAATAATATAATATATATATAATATAATATAATATAATATAATATAACATAATATAATAATGAGGCCCTAGGAGGTCAGGTTAAATACCAGCTCAAGACATTGTCTGGCACTCCTATTTTCCAATCATATTTCTATATTCCTATATTCCTTCCTTCCCGTCCTCATCACATGGCTGTTCTTACCCAGCCCACCGCGGGTATAGATACTTACTGTTCATCTCCCACTTTCTTTATCCACTCCACGTCACACTGCTCGCATGAAGAAGTCATTTCCTGTTGAAGTAGAGCATGAAATCAGATTAGCATACAGGTGCTGTAAGGATACTGGAGAAATGGAGCCTCCCGAAGATGGAACCTTACAGCATAATACCCGCACCAACGAGGAATGTTACAGCGTAACACTCCACACCAAGGAGGAATGTTACAGCGTAAAACCCCACACCAAGAACGAATGTTACATCGTAACACCCCACACCAAGGAGGAATGTTACAGCGTAACACCTCCACACCAAGGATGAATGTTACAGCGTAACACCCCAAGAAGGACAAAGAGGAATGTTACAGCATAACACCCCACACCAAGGAGGAATAATACAGCATAACACCCCACACCAAGGAGGAATGTTAAAGCGTAACACCACACGCCAAGGAGGAATGTTACAGCGTAACACCCCAAGGAGGACAAGGAGGAATAATACAGCATAACTCCCCACACCAAGTAGGAATGTTAAAGCGTAACTCCAAGGATTTAGAATCGAAGAATACCAGAGCATCATAGCCTAATGCATTTCTATGGCAGCAAAAATGTAATGGTTCTAGTCTCTTGTGGGCATGTCACCTTACGTCACCAACAACATTTTGCTGAGGAGGCTGAGCGTGTGTAGCACCCAGACTTCTAAATCTACCATGCATGGCCTGAAACAGTCAATTTACCCTGAAACACTTTTCTGCAGAAATATAGTTGTGGCCTTAGATTAATTGTAGGTACTTGGATGTTAATGTAATATCCTCAAAATACCCATTAAAGAAAAATAATGGGCAATGTTTTAGAACCTCCCCATTGATGTGCATGGAACGCTGGCTCGTATCTAGTCTACATAAAGGCAAAGTACTCCCCTCCCAGGCCATATGTTGCAATCTCTTGCTTGTCTCCATTCTCTCCGATAACACTGATAACTATGTGCAGTGTTGGGCAAGTTACTCAGGAATTGTAATAAGTTACTATTTATTATTACTTTTCAAAAAAAGTTATAATATTACAGTAACTAGTTACCGCCCAACACAGCGTGTGTGTGTGCATATGTGTGTGTGCGTGTGCGTGCACGTGTGTGTACTGTATGTACTGTATATGTTTGTGTGTGTGTGGATGCAGATGCAGCAGAAGGTTTTCTGCGGCAACACAGGAGAACACAGATATCCTCCCCTTGTCAGCCGCTAGCACACTTAAATCATTTAGAGACATGAGTTTTTGTCTTGCAATTTGCCTGTTCGCTAAAGACAGAACAGACACGGCTAATAACGCAGGACAGGTGCTGTATAACGGAGTAGGTGATTCTGTTCTGTGACCCTGTATAATTCAGCGGGTCAGGATGACGACGCAATTATCACGAATAGTAGATCTGTGCAATGGTTGTAGGAAGGAGCTAATGATGGCACGTGCACGCACACCTGCGTTAGAGACTAGCTGCTACTACAATAGGAACACTGCCCTCTGTGTGAGACACAAGATGTGCTCCTACTGTACGGTGTGTTCAAGAACATTCAGCGTTATAGGTCATTACATTGGCTAACAAAGCTACAACCTAGAATTCACTTTATGTCTGTCATCAATAACATAAGTTACACCGATGTAGCTTTACATTGGTCTGGTTTTAAAGTGCGCATGCCCCTCTTAGCGATGAGTGGCCGGCGCTACTCTACTCCACCCCCATAGGCTCGTGTGTGTGTGTGTGCATGCGTGTGTGCCCAGGCACTGACCCTCTCCCTCTGGGCGTTGTGCAGCTGCCTCATCTCCTCCTTGAGCCTCTCACACTCGGCCTTCAGCTCCTCCTCCCGCAGACACGCCCCCTGGGCCTCGTGACGCACGCCCTCCAGCTCGGCCTCCAGACGCTGCAGCTTCAGGTCCGACAGAGCGTCTAGGCTGCGTGAGCTCTGGAGGGTCAGAGCTGGGCAGTCCAGCACTGGACTCAGAGACAGGGAGGGGGAGAGAGTGAGTGAGAGAGAGAGAGAGAGAGAGAGAGAGAGAGAGAGGGAGAGAACATTAGTTTACATGGCTAAGCAATAGAACAAGTTTGAGATTTTATTCCAGTACCACTAGAATTGACATGCTGACACTCACATTACCCTTTCTGGAAACTCCAGAGTAATGTTTAATAGTGTATTCTGCTCCCCATTAACATCTACCAAGCTAGATAGTAAGTATTCTTCCTGTGGTCATACTTCATACATTCTAGATATTAAATCCCAAGAACCCTCAAATATCCCTTACAACAAAAAAATAATAAAATATCTGCAATGAAAAATAAGTTAAGGAAATGTCTATCAGCTCCCTAGTTTACCGTATATCATTAGTAGTCAATTTACATAGACATAAACGAGATAAAATGAAGTCTACATTTATAAATTAAAACAGATTTGTCAAAATAAAGCATTTAATGGTGCCACATTCAAAATGAGATAAGTAAATATGACTTTCTCGAATGTTTTATTAAATTTTTGAGTAAAATGTTTTCAGACTGTAACATGCCCTGGAAAATGCTTAATTACTGTATATACAAATATTCAAAATCAACACTCCCTAGTTATTCATGCATTTATTCATTGTATTTGTGTTCTCTGCTCCACTGTCATTCTATAGTATTCCTAATCTATTTATTTATTAGTTATTACTGATGGTTACTAGCTGGATTTATAGTCATTTACTTTATTACAGCAAGGTGAGGAGATTTCCAGTAAGAAGAAAGGCAGTTACTGATTAATTATGTTAAATTGTTCCTCCTACTACTTAATTATTCATGCATTTAGGATAGACTGTCTGTTGGGCATGTGGTATACAATATGTACTGTACTGTAATAACAACAAATAATGTAATAATGTATATTTTAAAAGCACTGGAAAATCCAGTGGCTCCAGCAGCATTGGTGATTCAGAGCTCCATCCAGGGCATTTCATACTCTACCTGTGTGAAAGTACCCATTGTGCGTGGGCACACCACACACACACACACACACGCACACACACACCGGATACTTCAGCTCAGCTCCAACACTCCGTCCTTGAGCCAGTGGGTATTGTGAAAGCACAGCAATTAATTTGCTCTTTTGTCGCTGCCCTCCTCACGTCATATACTGCGCGCCTTTGTCCAGAGCGCATGGCGGCTCACATTCACACAGAGTCACAGACCTTGTGCGCGCATGCACACACAAAGCACGTGCACATGCGCACAATCTCACAAAATAGCCATTTATCACCCGTCTGCATGGCTTCTCTGCCCACGCATGCAGACTCCCCAGCCCTGCTTCCTGATACACAAAAGCCCACACGTTAACTTCTCTATTAAATTATAAATGGGCCAGCACTTTTTATCTCTCTCTGCCCAGCAAAGGTGCAGAGTTCAGTATTTACTCACACCTAAAACATGTTTAACAGACGTATCATGGACTTACTACACTAATGATCTATCCTAGTTGTTATTTTTTTGCTTTTTGGAAATGGTGACTGGATTTATTAGGTATTAAGAATATAAGGTGGCATTTTCATTATTAAGGACCCAGAAATGTAGTCATTATTTCACTCCAATTGAATTATATTTTACATTTGGTAATGGAGACTACTGCAAATGAAAAAATGCTGGTATTTGGGAAAATGTGTAAAATACCAGAGAACACTGAAATTAGACAATAACACAACATTATTCAACCTACCAACTATAGATGTGCTACAATTTACTATACATGTGATGTGCTGTTATTTACCTGAACTTGTTTGTTGGACAGACTTCAGAATACAGTAATAATTTTTTATGCATAGTTGATATTTATCAAAATGGTGCCATGAAGTAGCGTAGCCTTTTACACACATTACCCATAATTTAAATAGAGAACTGTGCTTGAACATACAACTTTTTTGTATGTGAAATACACGTCTTTACAGCAGATATAATTTACGCATAAGGCTCAGGTTCACGAGCGTGACGTCTTAATGTGCGTGACTCACTGTGTGTCTCTGGGCTGGCATGGAGCTGCAGGTACTGCATGTCTTTGCTGTGCAGCTGTGAGTTGAGCTTCTGCAGGGAGTTGTCTCTCTGTCTCAGGGCAGACTCCAGGCTCAGGATGCGCTCCACATGTTTCTCCACCAGGCTGGTCTGAAAAGCACCACATGGGCAGATGTTACACACGTGCGCGCGCACACACACACACAGCCTCTCAAACAGTGTAAAGCTGAGTAAAAGATTACAGACAGGTTAGTCATTCTTACGAACGCTTGCTAACTTTGAGCTCAAATCAAAACAAACACCTTCAGAAGCTCCGCCCCACACATTGAAACACATTGCTAAGCCAAGCGGTATTGTAGTTGTGAGCGATGTTCGCCACTTTGTTACTATTTACAGTGCCAGCGTAAAAGTATATAATTTTTCCAGCACGCACAGAGAACGGTTAAAGATAATTTAGAAGGATCTTGCAATAGCTGACTATACCTTTAAGGACAACATGTCAATGGAGGCTCATTAGTGTGCGTTCTAAAATGTACAGTATATTGCCATCTCTCCACAGAGGAAACCCAGGGTGACATTGAAACAGCGTGGCTCTTCAGAAGCTGACCATCCCACCCTCCCTCCCCTTTGGGGCATCATCTGATCCCTTAATCAGTTGGACCACATCAAAGTGCTGACATGCTGTTTCGCGGTGGCCCCGCCATGGACTCCACTCTCATTTGCGATGCTTCATTATCGCAGAGGGGAGCTGGCAGAGGCTGGCCAGACAATCTGTTCAGTTGGATCACTACGCTGGATTTTTTATTTGGCTCTCACCTGAGACCAGTTGGAGAAATTTGTTTATCTGTCCTTTTAAACAAGTGACAAATTGATTGACCAGAGAAATTAAGATAATACAGATCTTAATTTGAAGGTGAATAAATATTAGGTTAAGTGTTTTATGGATGTTGCTTGTGTAATGAGGCAGAACTTTGCCCTAATGTAAATGTTAAGATGCGCATGTTAGACTGTTGATGAGCTGGCTCACAAGTGTAAATACAGGCCCAGCCAAAAGGCATATTTTGTCCTAGAGGGAACAAAATGACTGCAGAATCATAGCTGCTATTCTATGCACCTTTTCTTCAAATAGTCAATCTTCTACACCATTCGGCTAAAATGCTCTTAAAGACTTTCTATGGTAATAGAGAAAATATGGGGAGAAATAAAGGTTGAAGAAGATAGGCATTATAGCACAAACATTTTTTTATTATATTCTGAGTTTTATACAGTATATAGTTAATTTCCAGTTTAGTAAAAACACCAGGCTCACATACACACTTTAAGGATGTTTATCCACCAGCAGGATCCACCCAGGAGTCCCTAATGCTAAGGGCCAATATACTGTATGTGGTGCACGTACTGCATAGTGTTTTGGTTCTCACCATCTTGTCCAGGTCTCGCTGGACATTGCTCTTCTCCATGTGGATCTTCTCATAGGCCTGGATGACATCCTCCAACTGCTCCTCTCGTTCCTTCCTCTTCTGGAGCTGAGAGGGGAGGAGAGACCAACAGACAGACAGGTTTTGTTCCGATTTTCCCCCCAAAACAATAATAAAAACTCTCATTATTAAAGTCATCAAATTCATCTCTTAAGAAAAGAAAGTGGTTTCATAACAACCCAAATGTAGGTCGCTGCAATACAGACGCTTCTACAAAAAAGCACCACAATGTCCCCAATTACATCCGACCAAGATAGAGAGAGAGAGAGAGAGAGAGAGAGATACAGAAAAAAAGAGAGAGAAAGAAAGAAAGAAAGAAACAGGCCTCTATCTCCCACATCCGACAGTGAGTGAAAGTCATACACAACATGATAATCCAGCAAGACAAAGGGAAGAGATTGCAAACGCACACATGGGCCACCAGGGGGCGACAAATGAGACGGAGACCAGTTCTAATGACGAACCCCGTCTCAGAAGACAACACTGAGTACGGCAGGTAAATGACACATTATACACAGTATACACACAGTATACACACTACAGTATATACTGTTTATAACTGTGATACATTTATTTTTAGAGACATTTTCTATTTATGTTATATGTTTTACATTTACAGTATATTTATACTATTACATTGTAAAGCATGTGCAGCAGTCTCTTAATTATTTCCGCAGATGAGTACAGAGAGAGAGAGAGAGAATGCAAGGACAAAAAGACATGCCAGCGACGGGTGCTTGAGTGGCGAGGCCTACTGTATCGAGGGTGGCTATGGAAACACACAGGAATCATCTCCAAGGTGAGGATGGCTTGTCGGCAACATCGTGACTAAACAGCACCGGGACAGAACACAATCGCGAACACACAATGCTGTTTTGTTCTCCCATGTTCCAGGGTCTCCAAAAATATCTGAGTTCTTTCCTTTTATTTTTTATCTTCCACTAAAAGGTGGAGTCAGACTTTCTAGGAGAAAGCTTGTTGATATTTGAACTCGAACACCTCTCCCTTCAATCCCATAAAGCTCTCCCTCAGAATCTCTGACGCCCACATTGGAAACATCTTGCCAAGGCTATGTTACAATATCTGACTCTACCTTTTGTGGGTCACTTTAGACCATAACAATATGTATTACTTCTGAGGAGCTTTGCAAGAACATATTTTGCTCTAAATATTCAGTATTTTTTGTGAGTGTTTTTCCAACACTTACAGTACATAAAAATGAAGGGCTTGAGATTGCTTGATACTGTGGAGTTGAGAATAGAAGACTATGCAATAGTAAAAATGTTGCAACTGTTAACAGGGCTTCTGAATATGACAATTGACACTAATTGTTCCATTGAAATCTAAAAAGGAAATTTCAGACCCCACTGTTTGTCTCTTATTACCTTTGGGCAATTGTGCTTCATTTACGTGATGCTACCTCCATACAGTCTATGGGTCTCACATTAGCTAACCCTCTTCCTCTCTGGTCCTTTGATCGCCAAGCTGCCACACATAAGGCTATTCACAGCTGTGTCCTTGAATTCCTCCTCTCTGTCCCTCTCAAATAGGTTAGTGGTCAGAGGAAAGCACGTGGACCACAAGATACTGTATAAAACATAACGCGTCATTTAGAAAAGGGGTGGCTATACGCTCGACAGAACAGAACAAGCAGAACCCCAGTTTGTTTTTTATTCTGGTCCGCCAACACAGAAAAGCCTCATGTGTTAATTGGATGGTTTCTCTAAAAAGCTTTGGAGCCTTGTGAGCTCTGCACTTAGCTGGTGTTCACCAACTCTCGTCACATCCCTTGGTCCCTCTGTGTCTTCTGATCCCGCCCCCACAGTGCTCTCACCTCGTGGGTCAGGGCATTGACCCTCTGCTGCAGGCTGCCGTTCTCTGACTGCAGCAGAGCCGTTTCCTTGCTCTCGAAGGAGCAGTAGTTGCTGTCCTCACCGAACTCGCTGATCATAGGAAACTGGAGAAACAGGGGCACAGTGGAGGCATGGCTATTAATGGAGAGGTGCGCTACTTCATTGGTGAACTCAAAACACAGCTACACCTGGGGTCTCGACAACATGCTTTCTATTCTTATTGATTTGATTTATGTTTTTGCTATTACTGTATTTGTCAATGGAAATTTAACTGGTCATTATTTTAACTGTATTAGCTTTAATAAAATGTTTCATATTTTTAGTTACTTATTACAGTAACAAACATGTTATTTCACTATTTAATTTTGAAGGTCATCAATCCACCAGTATAATTAGACCTGTAAAGAAGGTTACAGCTGGTACCACGCAGTGGTACCAGCTTAACTCGACTCTACTCGCATTTTTTGCTTTTCCAACGGGCAAAACTTGGGATAGTACCTGCCCTTGCATCAGCTACTTCTTCTAGTACCTGCTCTGTCGAGGATCCAAGCAAGCAAAACTATGAATTCAACTTGATAATTGTGTTAAACTAATGAATTATATATAGGTATATCTCAAGGCCAAGCTAACCATTCAGAGAAACACCTCTTTATTACCGAGCCAGGATTAGCAGTGCATGTTTACACAAGTGGCACATTTCCCTTGGTTCTGTGGGGGACGGGAGCTAGAATCCTCACACTGCCAAGCATCAGGCACCGGAAACCTACAGCACACGTTATTTTACTTGACATAATGTCCATTCCAGGAACCAATTAAATATGCTTCTAAGCAAAGGACATGCCTATGAAATGGTAAAAATGTCTTTTAAAATGTTTCCATGCTGAATAACACCATTGTGAACTTTCACAGTTTCTGTTTACAGTACTGGTAAAACTCGTACTGTGTGTGTGGGTGTGTGCGCGTGTACTCTATGTGTGTTAAAGATTTAGATTAAAGTGAAATAGACTGCAACAATTATGCCAGGATCAAAACATCTTGTGTGGGAATCTGTCAGAAACACCTTTTCGACTGAAGATAAAAATAGAGGCCTCATATAATGTTGAAAGTCTTGTATTTACTCTAGTAGTTGTAACAGTATCTTCTTTATTGCACATGTCACTAAAACAGCACATACTGTTCAGTACTATCACATTTACTGCACACAGGCACCTTTAAACATGTAAACCTGTACTGTAAACCTGCCCGCTTCGTCTTATGCAAAGCTCCATTGACACAGCGGCTGCCTAAACAGATGCATGTTGTTGCATCATGATCATAGCAGCGAAGGGGAAAAGTCAAAATGGGGCAATCTAGAGACCTACATAATGGGATCTGATTACACTAACCTATTTTCTATCCCGTCTCACCCTCTTGACTTCAGTCTATATTACCCTCGCTCCCTATATGTCTGTCTTTGTCTATCTGTCAGCCCACCTGCTGATGTCCCTGGTTGAAATAAGTGTCTCATGCTGGCTAGGTAATTTCACCTTCCTCACACTTCCTCCTCAATTGCACATCAGGGAAGTCCAACTCTTTGTGACTTTTGTTGCAAAAAATTTACTTTTTTGTAATCTGATGATGGGCAATTGGCATTTGGTTTCAGATTAGCATTATTGCAGGCAGTATTTTTCATGTACATTCATAAGGGCTTTGTTCTCCCAACTTAAGGTGTAGCTGCACCCTAAAATTAGTTTTTTGAGCTGTAGTCGAAGTCATAGGATTGATCTGTGATGAGACACATCAATGCTGGTGTTAATACTGACTAAATTCCCGTTTTAAGAAAAATTGTCATTTTATGTGCTGAAAATGGGCTGGTCTACACATCCTATCCATTAAAAATCACCACGAACCTGGCTGCTTTTCAGCGGTACACTCTGTCCGTCATCACATTAACGTTAACGTTAACGTTAACATGTAGTGGGTGAAGGCAGGCTCAGAGCTGGGGTGCAGTTACAGTACACTTAGCATAGATATACAGCTAAGCACGGCAATGTCAGTGTTCTTCCATCATCAACAAGGCCCCCCACTGACACTGATGCCAGACCTCTCTAACTCGTGCAAATATAATGCACATAATGTATTAAGCATTTTTCTTTTCTTTCTTTTTTTACATTCAACTCGTATGTTGTATATTGTTGTGTCAATGTTATATTTTTAAATATTATATATTATATATGTTTATATCTATTGATTTATTGTTACCTATTTGCACCTACAGTAGTCGCCAGAACAAATATCTTGTGTAAAACCTATTTGGTAATAAAACCCTTCCTGATTTTTATTTTGATCAGTCAGTTAAAACATTAAAGCACTCACATACCTGTGAGACTCTGAAGTATATACTGTACTGTAATACAAATCGTCATTAGTCCTGACCACCAACACTCCTCGTTCTGTTTAAAAGCATATCAAAATGACTAGTATGTGCCTTGTTTGGTGTGGAGCGGAGAGAAAACTTTAAGGATGATGGTTCTGACAGAAGGCTCACACAGATGGGACAAAAAACAATTTGTCACTACAAAATGAGTGTTGAACAGGGGACTTGTGGAGGCTTGTTGCAATAAGCACACAGAATAGACAACGGACACAAATCAGAACAAATCTTTACGCCTTTGCAACTTCTGTGAGTGTGTGTGTGTGCATCACTGACCTATAAAGAAAAGGGTATCTATGAGTGCACGCATCACATTTGTGTGTGTGTGTGTGTGTGTGTGTGTGTGTGCGTGACTGCCCGTGGGCATCTGAGTAGTAAGTGGTTTTCTGAGTCTGTGGGTGTTGCTTTAGGCCCCAATCACACCGAGACGCGTCGCTAGAAACGAGTCGCTAGCAAAACCATTGTTTTCCTATGGTTCAATGGTTATTATTATTATTGTTAGGGTTGGGACTGACTGTATCAATACATCAAACTATGTTTAGTGTGAATTTCTTTAATAAGTCCAAACAACAAGTGAAAAAAAAAGATTTATGTCAATGTCCACTAAATCTTGGAAAGCAATTTTCTTGAGCTAAATAACATTTGCACCATTGGGAAAGGTTTAATCTAATTCGCTTTCCTGTAGCTCCAGGACATTGTGGCTATTAGTTCAACTAGAGTGATAGTGGTTAGAACGATTGTGTTTCCTATCAGTATGTTTCCTAAAGTCCCCAGCTAAAGAAAGAAATGTATGTTAACAAACCACCTAGTAATACTTCCTCTCATGGATGGGCAGTATTTATGATACATGTATTTGAATTACGTATTTGACATACAAAATAGTATTTGTAATTTGTATTTGATAGGGTTGTTGAAAATGGCTTTATATTTTGTATCAAAATACTTACTTAAAATAGTGTTTTGTATTTTGTCATTTAAAAAAAACAATAAAATACTTTCTGTGTGACAACAATTCCTCTGTCAGGTTAAGTCTGGACTCGCTCCATTCAGTGTTGCCAACTCCTCTGTAATGAAAGTAGCTATTGGCTGTGCTAAAAATCGCTAGAAGTCGCTAAATGACGTCATCGCCTAATTTTCATAATCTGCCATGTGATGTGCATGTCATTGTGAATGATGCTGTGGGAGAGGAATAACGTCGTGAGACAAAAAGTGAGTAAAAACACCCGAAATATATAAAACTACTTTCTGTCGATTCATATTTGTTTTTTTATATTACAATTCCAACCCTGCTCCTTTATACGGGCTTGGGACCGGCAAAATGAACCACAGAGACACTATGGCACTTTTTTTACCGTAAGGTCCACTAAGGAGCCTACAAGCCACAGTAAAACATGAACATTTTGAAGGGCGGCGGGATCAGCCAGCGCCATCAATCCCGGCGCATGCGCGGTTCATTTGCAGTCTGGACGCGGAGGATGAACATGCCTGGCTCTGACTGCATCGCTGAGAGGGACTGCTGCGGGAGAACTGGGCCGCCTGTGAGTGCGTTGGGACGGGGGAGGGGCCCACGGCAGCACCTGCTGCTGGAGGACAAGAGTAAGAACGATACGTGCATTCACGTCAGAGTGTCCAAAAGTCTCCCGTAACACCAGAAAAAGTCGCTAGATTTGTCGCTAGTCGCTTTTTTGAAAAAGAGTCACTAGAGGGGTCTGAAAAGTTGCTAAATATAGCGGCAAAGTCGCTAAGTTGGCAACACTGGCTCCATTGGGTAATGTTTGCAGTCAGCGTGTCCTGGGCTTAAACCTCTGGTTAATTTTGAAACTATTAGAACAGCCTTTAACCAATCAGTGTCGCTCCATCTTGCTCCACCACCATTTCAAATGCTTGACTTCAATGCAATTAGCCACCCCCACTTGTCGCTGATTGGTCCACCAATTAGGGTGGCTGTGTGACCACTATTTGTGATCATGGTTTCCAGACACTCAGCAAAAACTGAGAATAAAGAAATAGTCAGGTGGATGTAGAAACATATTTATTTTCAGCATGTACACAGAACAGACAATTGGCGGACTGTGAGAAGATAATTGCTAATTTTGACAAAACGTGTATTAGCTTACAGTTGCTTACACTACCTTTAACTTGTTGCATACTGTATGTCAGATTTGTTAAGCAAAGAAAAGCTGCTGTGTGCTCTCAAACATGGTCCACTTAAAGGTAGTCAGTGCGTCAAAAAGGACAACAGACTAAAAAGATAATCTGATTCCTGCTTGGAAGCCCAAGTGACTTTATTTAATAAACTAATACTAATAGTAGGTTTGTGAAGTGATTTCATGCTCCATTGGAAAAGTATTTTT
>JAODTR010075945.1:0-15229 GCA_025399935.1 Amblyopsis rosae | reverse complement strand
GTCAGGCTCAGAGCTGGGGTGCAGGTACACTTTAAAGGAGGAGTCAGGCTCAGAGCTGGGGTGCAGGTACACTTTAACTCGTCAATGCAAAAGGTCAGGGAATAAAAAGCCAGCGAGCTTGGATGCCTTCTGAGGCCTCCAGTATAAGCATTACTTATTAAAAAAGTACTTCTATGTGTACAGTGCCTCAGAACGGGTTGAAGCTGTTATGGGATGATAGCCTAGAGGAAAATATAGTGGATTTCTGCACCTTGGTAAAAGGCCTACAGTAGATATGCACAAAACCTGTAACTGAAAACACGCAGGCATAGCACTATTTACAAGGTATAGTCAGCGATTCTATGCTAATATACACTTTTTGTCAAATTCACTAAAGATCTCATTGCTGTCTGCTAGCTTACTGTTCTCGCTGTGCGCATGCTGAAAGAATGATCCAATACTTCTAGACAGCCCTGGCTCTGTAATTAGGAACACAAACAAAGTGGTGCAGACCACACAAAATAACAATACCCTAGCCTTCGCATGTTTCCAGTGTGAGGGGCGGAGCTTCAGCAGGAGCACCCTATGGCATTGAAGGTAGAGGTGTTTTTGTTTTGATGTGAGTTTGAAGTTAGCAAGCGTTCTCCAGAATGCCTGACTGTACCTTTAAAGCAGCGAGACAGTGGTGTTGTGTTCCATCACAAGTCAACCCGGTGCCCGCGGGCGCTGTCTATTGTGTCAGAAATGCATGTGCGTGTGCACGTGTGTGCATGTGCTAAAAACGCCCGAGGCAGACATTCCCTTGATCTAACAAAACAAAGAATTTTATACACACTACACACTTAACAGCACACATGCACACACACGTGGCACACACACATGCACACGCACACACACACGCACACTTTTCTATAATTCCAAGCAACATGTCCATCCTATTAATACTATTAACATCCCTGATGATAATATAATATAACATAAGTTAACATAATAGTTAACATAATTAGGTTATAATTACAAGTGATGAGGTCAGACTAAATTTTATGGACAATTGTTGAATGAATAAATATATTTTAGTGTCTCTCTTTTGTCTGGTATTTGTACCTGAAATATTTTAGGCTTAAACCTCGCAAAAGGCAACAGATTGTATATGGGAGTGCACATAATGCAGCATTCTTAATGACTTCAAGAAATCCATCAGGACATTGCAATTAAACAAGACATCACAATGTCATTAAAACCAGATAAAAATGCCACAGTGGAATAAAACGCTAGTCAGACAACTGGGTGTAAAACCACACGTTGAAAGGGACAAGCAAAGCAACTTTGCACTCATAATCTTCTCCTAAAGGTATATTATTCTGTGCAGGCATGCGTTCTGATACCTAAAGGTTGTGTTGTGATTACTATGTGGGAGAACAGCCATATATTGCATTTAAATATGAATATATGAAAATATATATATATATATACCAACCCAATTTATGAGGAATGGTTTCAACAAAACTGGGAACACTGGCAATCCAAATACAACTATGACATCAATGAAAAATGCATTTTATGTTTGCATATATTATATGTTTATACCCCCCCTTCCCCTTACACACACACACATACACAAACGACCCCACCCCCCAAACAACGTGTACCATGTGTACACCAATACACAGTATAGATATGGGCTGGCTGCAGTATAACCCCTAGAGCAGTAAATCATAGTGACGCTACAAACACGCAGCAGCTCTCATAATTGACACACGGCTGCGGGCTGGAAGTACGTATTCACCAATACTCACTGGCTCGCATAAGCTGCCCCTGTCGACCGAACACCTGGGAGAACGGGTTTCGTCTGCAGGTGAGTGTCTCCTCCATGGCCGAGCAGTGTATAGGGTGGGCGGGTGTGGGGGTGTGGTAAGAGCTGACGTTTTATCCCAGATGAAGTGCGCCGAGGGTCAGCCTCGATCGGGGGGGTCTGTCCGTAGCAGAGTCTCTCTCTCTCTCTCTCTCTCTCTCTCTCTCTCTCTCTCTCTCTGTCTCTCTCTCCCTTTCAATCTCGCAAACTCACGCTGTCGCCCCGTGGACGTCCTCCGGCTTTCATTTGCCTTCGCTGCTGCTGCCTGCGTGCTGGCTGCAGATCAGCCCTTTGTCATGGTCCCGCTCGAACCGTGTCAGGGAGTCGCAACTCGCAACCTCAACTGATCCGAGATCTGCGCTCCGCTCGCCCTCTGCCTGCTCTTTAGCGCTCCCCAGAGACCCTAGTAGTTACAGAGAAGCAACGAGGGAGGAAGAGAATAAGAAAGATAGAAAGAAAGATAGTAACACAGAGAGGGAAAAGGAAACAGGAATCCTGCTACAGGAAAAAAGCATGCAGTCTCTCCTCCGATTAAAGTGAGCACAGATGACTGCATAGCCTATGTGCGTGCGTGCGTGCGTGCGTGTGCGTAGCCAGCTAAAACACGACTACAGTGTCTGCTGCTGTTGGTGGTACTTCAATCTTGGCTGCTGTGTACTGCTGTGAATCTCCCTCTCTCCCTCTCTCTCCCTCTCTGCTAATGCGTGCTGCTGAGTGTGACGAGTAGAAATGCTGTGAATAGGAGAGCTTAGTCCTACAAATGATACATGTGTTAACATCTCTTTTCTCTCTCTCTCTCTCTCTCTCTCTCCCAGGTATATTTTGATAGCTGCTGCTGCATCACACACACATGCATGCATACAGGCATTCAGACCATTGTTAGTAAAAGAGCATAATAGGGTTAGCCCAACTTAATGAAGTGAAACCATTGAGATGCTAAATACTTGGAAACTAACGGGTCCAGTGAATCATTAAAAATGGATCTGCATCCTTTATTAATATCCTCATTATCATGTGAACCATGAGAGACGGCGAGAATATAGCACACACATTAGAAATGTATCCTAATTGTAAACTCAGTCCAATAAGCTCTCAAACCTTTTTCATAACTTCTGCGAGGTATCATCTGCTCATTGAAATTAGTCTTACGTAACTGTTCACAGGCAGAACATTGCCATGGTTTAAGGGTTCCAGTGTCCTGGCATGGCAGTTTGCTTCCGAGTAGTTCTATGCTTTCGTTGGTTCGTGTGCACATATAGTGAGTGCAGCTTGATTTGTACAGGGTGTGTTTAATGACACACTTAAAACAAAGCAGTGCGTGACGAGCTGGATTAAAGCTAGTCTCTTAGAGCCATCTTTACTTGAACATAGTCTGGAAGGGAACACAGCGAACACAAAACCTGGCTATTTTAAAGGGAATATATTTTGATTGACATGCGCGACGACCAACTAACCTCTCATCCACCTAAGCGGACTATATGCACTTACTGGAGTTTGTTTACATACCCAATACCACATTTCTGGCTGTTTGAAGGTCATGCAAAGCTGTTAAAAGAATATGGTTAATATACTACAGTAGATTAAAGCAACTGCAACACGCCTTTGTGGACACCGTCTGATCATAAGATGCCTTTGCTTTGGACTTCATCGTCTTTGTACAACAATGTGTTGCGTAAAGCATTATTAGTTTTAAAGAAATGTAAATTTAATACACTTTTCCAAAAGTGTAGCTAATATCTCTTCTATGTCTGTTGCCTGTGTGCACTGAAAAATAATCTGGTGTTTCTACACAGCCCTGGCTTGGTGTTGTAAATAATTGGAACACAAACAAAATGGTGGCGAACCCACCATAGTACAACACTGCCCCAGCAATATGCGTCCAAAGTGGGGGGGGGAGAGGGAGCTTCTGAGCGAGCACTGAAGGAAGAGAAGTTTGTTGATATTTATTTGGCCATCGAGTTCAATATCAACAATCTGTCTCCAGCATCGCTTACCCAAGCTTTAAATCAACACCTATGTAGAATCACCTGTACAAAAGCAGAGCCTGCCAGTGTCTCCTCACATTTCCCCGTCGCTCCACCCGACTATTGCTCTTAGGTCAATTTCTTTTTGCTGAGATTATATTCTGGAGACCATGTTCACACTAACGTTTTCACAGCCACCCTGCTGGCAGTCCAATCAGGAGGGTTAGTGAGATGTTGAAGATAGAGCTAGATGAGGTGATCAAAACTGTTGTAGCAACGTCGATTGGTTAAATGCTGTCCAATAGTTTCAAAATTAATCAGGTCTACTACACCCAGTAAGAAGTAACGACTGTTAAGGCTTCGCTTCCTAATCGAGCATGTCTACAGGTTATTCAAAAAGAGAATTTTAGGTCTGGCTACGGCAGGGTACTTGGAACTTGGTGCTGAAACCGTAAGGTCGACGATATCAACAATTCACCCAAGGGTGGTGGTAAACAACCCTCAGCCATTAAAGGACTGAATGGCAGATTGATGTCCACATATAACTAAATAACCTGTAGCCTACATGGAAATAAAATTATTCAACCTGACTGAACTACTCCCTACTGTATTTACATTTTATGAGACAGAACACACAGGGGAAAACACGAATTACAGTGATAAGTCAGTAACTGGAAGGCTGATGGCGGCTAGCAATATAGAAACCACAGTAACGAAGAAGCATTAACAGCCTGTTGTATACTGCATCCCTATTTTGCTGCCACAATACCAGTTAAATACTAGTTTAAATTCCACCGAATGCAGGTTGCATGTCATTCCTTGACTAATTGAATATTGACATGCATTTGATGACTGGGGTTAAATGTTTACTTTACAATACATATATTGTATCCTGGACCTATTAATTCCCACTGTAACTTTAGAACTAGTCACATGATAGAAGGTATATGAATCATATTTGTTTATGAACCCCACCACAGGAAGTAAAAGATAATTATTTGATACATCCTTTTTAAAGTGTAGCAGCAGGAATTAGAAGATAATTCTTTGATACATTCTTTTTAAAGTGTAGCAACAGGAAATACAAGATCATTATTTGATACATTCTCTTTTTAAAGTGTAGCAGTAGGAATTAGTAGATAATTATTTGATTAGTATTACAAATTAATGAAAACATCCAGTAGACCAAAGAAATTCCACATAAGCATGTCTGTGTAAACTCCCAAATCTCCATTTATTTTAACACGTGCTTGGAAAACATAAACATTAGTGCAAATCATACTTACAATAACCATCCAAGAGATTGATATGTGATTTTAAATTAATAAATATAAACAACTAATTTGTATTACTCGTTTGAGATGCTACAAGCACTTTTCACAGTTAAACATTCTGTAAAATCACCCGGGACATACACTGGTTCAGCAACAGGGAAAGTCCGATTTGACCAATGCTGAAAAACGTCAACTACCCTGTAATGCCTAAAACAATAACACAAAAATTACTTGCCACGCACACACACACACACACACCACCAAGTCAGGAACAACCCTGTCATTGCAAACATTCCATTCTTTGATTTGTACTGTACATATTCATGAGACACATTTTAGATGAGACTGTGAATGTTCATTTCAGTATGAAATCCATGATGGCAAACTAATCTTATATTTCTAAAGAAATAAGTGACTTCTTTTTTGTTATGTATTTGTAAAATGTGTGCAAATGAATTGTTTCCAGGTTGTTTTTTATAAACTGCCACCAAGGGAAAATATGAGATGGATTCAATATGACAATCATGTGGGTTGAGATTACTACATAAATATATAAACATAATTTTTTTTAGTAACATTTAGACACTTCACATTTATGATGGAACATCATGAGTATTATTCTGAGTAGAATTAGCAGTCATAATAAATAAATTATTCCCAAAACCGATTATATACAGTATAATGTACACACACAATTTTTAATTGCACATGTTCTGGAATTAAATTTAGCAAAGGGTACATTCAAATCAATACTTAATTTATTACAAAATAATATACAAAATTAATAGTGCAGATTTCCCCTATATATATATATATATAAATATATATGAGGCAGCTCACAAGTTTTACTTTAAATTCCATTACAGTTGTCGATTATAGGCGTGTATCGGCAGGCAGCTTAATTTTGTTTTCATTTCATTCATGACTCCTTTAGAATCCAGCCTGGTTAATGAACTACTTTATGCATACCTGCATCACAATAAGCACGCCTAGATGTATAATCTGCAGGGTATTACGTGAAATGTTAATGTGTTGCACTCTGAGCATGCGATAAGAGTTTAAAAAAAAGAAAAAGGCCACAGACCAAATTGGAGGAATAAGTGCAACTACATGCGGGGAAAAAATATCATTGTTACCCATCTTGTCTCCCAGAACAGGTCAGGTCAGCGCCCCCCAACCCCCCTACCTCTGCATTCTGACATGCGTCGACTTCACACGTGGAGCCCGTCACAGAGCACAGCAGATCCTTTCCTGAGATCTACACCGTCTGCTACTACTACTACTATTATTATAAAAGTATGCAAATACTGGTTAATAATTACAGGCACACACTGCAGGCTTCTGTACGGAGTCATTCTCTGCCTAGTCCTGTTCTACAGCACGCCGTCCTCCCGAAGGCTACAGTAGACTGAGCTACATTTGTCTTCTTTGAAAACAGGACTCGTTAATGAAGACGTTGGTGGTTCACACAACAGGCTCCTAAAGAGAAAAGGAAGTACATTAAATATAAGTACGTTAATAATAATAATACCAATAATAACAATGTTATAGGATATTATGGTACAATAGCTGGTTTTCTTTCGTAACAGGATGGGATGTAATAATACCCCGTGAGATAACACAGTATAGCACAAATCAATAGACGAAATTCACCCCCCTTAAAATCTGCATGCCTCTACATTTTATCACTGTGCAAACTGCTGTAAATAAAGCATGATCTATTTACCTGGTTTTCGCCTGGAGAACGCCGAGTGGTCACCGGTTTATCTTTTGATGCAGCATTCTGTGGCAGGCTGCTAGTGGCACTCCCACCTTCCCTGCAGAGACTGGAAAGCGGCTGCTCCCTGGATTCCCAGGCGCCCGGAGACTGTGGTGTTTTTTTCAGTGTAATTTTGACGGGCATCTCTCTGACGCCATGCTGCACCCGACTGTACTGCCGCATGGATGCGGTGAAGGTGCGAGACACGGGGGGCTCCGGGACGACGGGCGTCTCTTTTATCCCCATCTTACTCTTCTTGGCGGACAAGACCGTCTGCACCGGCAGGACGGCGGGCCTCTTAGCAGGACTGGAGGGCTGTGCTCGGTCCGTGCCCTCCTGGGCTTGACGCTTGTCCTCGGGGTGGGCTGCAACCCTACGCAGGCTTCCGTTGTTCTCCTTGGTGACGGAGACTCCCCCATCTTTCCTGCCCCTCAATGTTTTGTGCTTCTTGAGGCAGACGGCCATGTGCTTGGTCCGGCTGCGGCGTTGCGTGAACTCCCTGCTGCAGTGTGAGCAGGCGAATGGTTCCTGCTCATCGCCGGCGGAGTTGGTTTTATTGGATGCCGTGGCCGACTTATACCTCTGCGACATCGCCCTCTGAATGAACTTTTTCTTTGTCTTGCTGAACGTCAGCGTGACTGGCTCCTGGTGCGGTTTAGACCGGTTTCCCTGGCTACCGTGGTGGGAACCGTTTAAGCCGTTCGTAGAGTTTGTTGTGGAAAGCACGCCATTTTGAGCTTTAGCGAAGTGGCGAAGCGGGATGGGATTCTTTTTGGGCGTGTAACGTCTCTTGTCGCTGGCGTTGGCGCAGGCAAGTATGTGCTTGTGCAGCTCCGGCATGTTATCAAAGCTTTTGCCGCACTTGGTGCAACGAATGGCCGTGCTGAAGGTCTGCGGGATGTTGTGTGTGGTAAAGTTGGTGGCCGAGGCCATGGAACCGGCGGGTGATCTGTTGTGGTAGGGAAAGGGAGGCGGCTTGAAGCTAGGATAGTGCTGGTTAAGGCCCAGGCGAACATTGAGGGCCTTGCCCCCGTCTGAGGCCAAGATCTTAATAGTAGTCAGGAGCTCTTCGGCCGCTGTAGCAACGTCACCCTTTTCTTTTTTCACAGGTTTTTCAGACTTTTCGGAAGCCTCCGGGTCGACTTTAGCGGCGCTGTTGTAGTTCGGCTGCCGCAGCTTTCCTTTCTCCTCCTCGGTGTACGTACACTGCTGGCCGGGGTGCAGCTCCTCCTGGTGGTGCTTCAGGTTGCAGAGGTAGACGAACTCCTTAGTGCACGCGCTGCAGAGGTAGGTGGCACCGACGCCGTGGAGCTTCGCGCGGTGCTCCAGCAGGTCGCTTGGCGCGTCGAAGAGCAGCACGCAGAACTCGCACTTGTAGGGCCACTGGTCCGCGTGCTCGCCCACATGGCGGCCGAGCTCCTTCATCGAGTGAAAAGGCGCGTCGCACACGTTGCACGCAAAGTTCTTGGCGAACGTCTGCTGCTGCTGCTGCTGCTGCGGTCCGTCAGCCGCGTCGTTACTTGGGGGCTCGATCACATCGGCCGGCTCCTGAGGGAGCAGAGTTTTGGGTGAGACGTCACGAGCGGCTGAGGAGTCGGCGCCGGCGGGTTCCTCGTCTTTCGGGGAGGGCGGCGGCTGCCGCTCTCCTTCACAATCATCGGGCTCGGGGCTGAGAGGAGGTGCGTCGGCGACCGGACGCTCGGACGCAGCTGGAGGGGTGGTTGACAGGGTAACGGATTCTGCGACAGAGGACATGAGAACCGTTTGAGAGTTAGGCAATGACACCACCTGCTGCTGCTGTTCATTGCGATTTATAACCAATTGTGTGGGGGCCGGAGGCTCAACAGTATTCTCTTGTGAACCAATTGCAGCAGGAGCAATATTCCCTGGTGTGTCAAGGGCAATTGTGCATTCTATCAACACCGTGTTGCTGGTTATATTGTAAGCGTTCAGAAGGGAATTGTTCAAAGTCACAGTGGGCGAGAACGGCACCTCTGAGCCAATGGCCGTCTCTAGCATGTGCGTATCGAGAGAAATTGGATCAGCGAGAAACATGTGGCCCGGCAGACGCAGGCCCGAATCAAGAGGCTGCGTCAAGGTAACAAGATTTGCAGCACTTGCGGCTGAAAACGCGGCTGTTAAATCGCATTCTGAAGGGTTTATGGAACTTTCCGCGCAGATTACGAGGGGCTCGGGGGCCCCCTCAGGGGTCAAAACCCCATAGGCCTGGTGCGAGGGGTCAGAAGCGGAAGCTGACGACGGAGCCAGCGCCGTGATTAGCGAAGGAGCTGCCGGCAGTGTCGAGTGCGAGGCTGGCGAAGCGAGCGCTATAGCGCACAAGGAGGCTGAGGCAGGCCGCAGGGAAACCGGGGTCAGAGACGACGACGACGATGGCGGCGGCGCGAGAGAGCCGGCAGGCAGCGCGAGGCCGTAAACAAGCTCGTTGTCGAGCGTTTGCATCGAGGAGGCCAGGTCTGAACCCGGAACTACGGCAATGTCCGCGAGTAAAGGCATTCCCGGATTAACGCCTTGTGCCGCGTCGTCGAGTGCTACGTACTCGTTCAGCAGCACCTTCTCCAAAACGAAGGCGCTGGGTTTTTTAACGAGCGGATGCGTGGCCAAGTTCAACGTCAGCTCTGTGGGATCACTGGAATGCCTTTTCTGTACGCTCAGGTCCAGCACAGCCTCAAGGCGACCATCTACGCCTTCATGTCTTTTAATGGCGTAGGAGAGATCCAGCGGTTGTTGGTTACAGGAGTTGCCACCAGTGATTGAGGGCCAGCTCTCGGCTACGACGTGACTGGTTACCGGCTCCTTTACAGGTGGAGTTGAATTATCTTCAGTGGATGCGGCGTGCAGAGGTAAGGCGTGCTGCATTTCGCTTTGGACTATAATAACGCACTCGGAATCTCCCGTTTCTACCTCCAACACCGTGTCTTGCTGCGGCGATGTGGGCGGTGTCCCTGTTCTTCTCTTAAACCTTGCTGCTCCTGCAGGCAGGACAGAGAAAGAGAGAGGTGGACAAAGTTTCTGTCCGTCCGCGATGAGGGCCAGCGTAGGTTTAAGACCGTCTTGCTTCTCCAGGATTTGTTTCAACTTGGGAGAAACGAACACAGTCTTTTCCTTCTGTAAAACTGTTGGGTCTGTACTCTGGGGAAGAAGATTTTCTATTAGGGTGGACACCAGCGATGCCGATGAAGAGGACATAATCACCTCAGACTCCAGTTGAGTTTTAATTTGGGGTAAAAGAGGAGGAGTAGCAGTCCTCCTCTTTGCCGATGGTTGGAAAGTTACCTCGCTACTCAACAGCACATCTGAATTCAGAGCCTGGCTGATTTGGGCCGGGTCCAAAATCAGTGTGTCCAGCCCCATGATGTGAGAAGATCCAGAGTTAACATCGACTACTTCGCAGCTGCTAATCGTGCTTGTTGACACAATCTTTCCATCAATGTAAAAGCTGAGGTTCTCTGAGACGCTGCTCGACACGTCCAACATGTACTGTTCCGCATGTTCGACACTGTCTAGAACCGCTATGGCGGCTGTGCCTTCATTGAGCTGCGGTTCTTGTACAGAGCCACCGGGCGGCGCCCTCTCCAGATGTTCCTGCTGGGTTTCGTCGCGTCGTTTTAGCCGAAGATGCCGCTCGTGGATTCTGCGCTCATGTCTGCGTTTGTTAGTATGTGTATTGAAAGCCTTTTGGCAGTACTTGCAAGAATGACTCGCATCTTCTAAATTCCCTTGTTGTTTGTTAATAGCGGCCACTCTGGGCACCGCAGCAGCACTAGAAGCACTATGAGGAGAAACGTGTACAGTTTGCGTGGCACTGCCTGGAGCATGAACTGGCCTTGACGCCTGGCTGGTGTTGTGATGTCTGTATGAGTGTGTCTGGTTATGTGTGGAGGGCTGGACGACACGGTCCAGGCTTTGGCTGTTGCCATGACGCCCTTCACCTTGCCGAGCGGGAAGTGACCGCGCATCCTGCTGGTAAACATAATCACGGTCATCGTCAAAAGTGTCCTCTTGATGATCCTCCCTCATCTCACCTTCCTCGTCCTCCACAATATCTTCATCGTCCACATATTCAGACATGCATAAGCGAGGTGAATCAGCCATCATCTCTAATGGTGGAATTCTCTTCTGCATGCAGTTCTCTCACAGCAACAAGTACAAGACTGCTTTCACACCTAATAAAACAAATTTAAATGTTATTAAGACATGTCATGTGAAGGGTAAAAAACTAAAAATAACAACAGAAGCATTAAAAAAAGTAATAAACTTCATGTATTTTTCATTTTTCAACATCATACAATTTTATACAAAATATATTTCTAGCCTATGTTTCTAACTTACCATTTTAATGGTCAGTACAGAGTAGAGCATTTCCCAAAGATGAACGCTTCTGGCTGCTATGGAAAAAATTTAAACATTTGTATTTAAAGCTAATAAAACTAAAGAAGCATTGGTGTGTATGAGAGCAGTACGCTAACTTTTAGCCTATGCAAATCCAAAATGGTAATATGTAATCAGTACTTTGTAAGTATGTGTGTAATACTGCAGTAATAGCTGGCTGTAAAGACACATTTACGACATCAACTCAACCAGGTCAAATTTTGTATAAAAATGTAAGCCCTGGTGATAAAGCTGAATTTGTCCATGTAGGCCTCTGCCTACGTGCGATTACATTTTAGATCCACATTGAAGCATTAGGCTATTATGTGATAATGCACTTTATGGTAACAGTATACCGCACAAAGCTTATTCTCATACGAACCACAACAAGTATTTACAACGAAATATTGTCCGTAACCTCTTACACCTCTTATTAGTACATTATAATAAGTTATTAAATAATAACAATATACTTACTGGACACATTAAATAGGCGACTAGTTCGTCATGTATATATTTTAGACGCGTCAGTACGCTTCACCTGCCTGAGAAGTCTGCCTCTCCCTGCACCATTACTGGTTGGTCTCTCAACACGTCGTCAGTGTTGTGCGGGTTGTGCCTCATCTAGCGCGTCACTTCGCTGCTCTAAAACACACTTGACATGTCCTTTAAATAACAGAAGCGTTCAAATGTAATACATCGGCATTGGAAGAATCACAGTACCTGCAAAATAACTAACTTTTTCTTAAAAGTATCACCTGTTATCGGTGATTAACGTAGACACAGGGCTAGCTAAATGTTCGCTAGCTAGCCCAAGCAACACTGACACTTGTGTTGGGTGTTTTATTGCCTAGGACGTCGGCATTCCTTATTTGACTAAATACCGTAATGAAGCGTGTTACTTACAGACGCTGCAGCAACATTGACGCGCGGAAGGTTGCTGTTTTATTCCACTAGTGTAGCTTTCATCTGGCTTCCCTATTGTACCACGGTTGATGTTTTCACTATTCTGATTGGACAGGATCTGTAGAACGTCAATTCTGGACCAATCAGCAATAGAGTTGTAGAGGCGAAAACACCAAAGCAAAGGAGGTTGATGTAGCATTTCAGATTACACCTATGGCCTATGAAAACATCTACCCTATTGAATATAAAAGTATTATGTTATTAGTCAATACAGATAGATGACGCAGATGTAATCTCTATGCGATATATTGTATTTATCACCCTACATATTCATAGGTTCATGGTATTCACTAGTTATTGCAATACGCATTAAATTTAAGATGTTTTCAATACAAATTTTTAAAAAAGACACGTATTCCAGATGCTTAGAATATTATATTTGCCATGCACCTGGATTAATACTAGCAGTTTATGAAATTCCTTACATTCTATGATGATTAATACAGAATATAATTGTATACAAACACATTCAACAATTAGGTTAGGGTTAATTTGACATTTTCTTGAGTCTTCTTGTTTCCAAAACTGTCAAAAGCTATTATTGCAGTTCACAAGTTGTCCAGGAGAGGGAACTGTCTCTCCATATATAAAAGTTGGCAATTCGTTTGAACGAATTTAAGTCTCTAAAAGCCATAAAAGTTATATTTTACCATGCTTTTTGAAAACATAGTCTTCATAAAGGAGACATATTACTAAAAGACGAAGAAGCCTAATACAATTGTATCGCATTCACACAGATATCATATTGCTGTCAATATCACATCTTGTTGTCTTCATGTAGAAAAGAGACCAGAGAGATGACACTGCCATAAGTTAGATCCTACGGTAGTTCTGTGTGTGTGCGTGTGTGTGTGTGTGCGTGTGCGTGTGTGTGTGTGCGTGTGTGTGGGCTGTCCACAGTGAGTAGTGTTTTGATTCTAAACAACATATCAGACTTCTTTCTGCAAGTTGTTTGTTTGTGTGTCATTTTACAAAATAAATGGCTTCGTCTTTGTCTTAGGCCCTTATAGCTCAGACACCTCGGCAAACAGTGCAAATGGTGAAATAACAGCGCGGGTGGGATGTTATGGTGTTCCTTAACGGACACGTAGTATCTATATAGACTGCATGACATCCACGTGTGCCGTTTATTTATAGTTGTCAAAGCACTGAAAACAGAGACACGATACTGTGGCCAATCAGTATTTCAAAGCTGATGTCAGTTTCAGCTGTGTTATTGTTGATGTTGGGGAGCCAGGCTTCCTTGCCGTTCTTCACACATACCGTACCGACTCATCGACATATCCTCTAAGCATCTGTTAAGTTTTACGGTCATTCACGGTGTAGTATTCTAACAAATATATATTTGTAGGAACGCCATATGCGTCTGCGTGGATTGGATTGCAGCCGTTTGAACACCTTGCACAGAAGATAATTGTGGATGCTAAACGTGTTTACACTTTCTCCTCCTGGTGGGTTACTGAGTATGAGTACGCTGAACATATGTGCCAGATGTTGCTGTTATGTTGTGGAGATATGCATGCCTTTTAACTGGGACGTACAGTATATCACCTGATGACTAAATGGCTAATTTGATTCAATCTACCAACATTAAAGGTATAGTCAGCAGTTGATTAATCCCAAACCGCGCCCCCTTGTGTCTGTCCTCCAATAACAGTTGAGCATTTTTTTAATCCGACAGAAAGTCTGTTTTCCTGGTTTTCTACCAACCTAGTTACAGTAAGTTGGAAAGGTGAAAGGGAACGGGGTGGGTCGGTCAATTGCAAGAGAATAATTACTACAACTACTGCAAGTTGTGTTTGTGTGCTGAACAAATACTTTGGTGTTTCTAAATTACTCTGGCTCTGTAAATAAGAACACAAACAAAGTGGTGCAGACAGCACCACACAATAATATTCCAGCATTTGCAATAAGTTTCCAATGTGTGGGGCGGAGCTTTTTAGGGAGCACTCTGGCGTTGAAGGGAGAGGTGTTTTTGTTGATAGAGTTGAAATACCAATCACAAATCAATGACTATACCTTTAATGTTAACATTCCTTTACTCGGATGTTATTTCACAGGGTCAAGCTCAATATAGGTGCAAAATGTAAACATAGTCAAATTCCTATGCAAAACATGGCCGATTGTGGAAGAGTGGATGCCACACACAGACGGGGGTCCGATGGCATCAGTTGCTGCTGTGTGCCGATAAGAAAATATACCGTAGGTTGCAGGAGAGAGTGAGAGACAAACAGAGAGAATACAGTTGTAAGAGCCGCATTGTATTATTTTGATGCGTCGATTGTTACGTCACTAACTGAAGCTGACTCACCTGTTATAAGGTGGCGCTGTTGTATTACGGAGGCGTTGCTTGACTGGAGGCACACCGTTTTCGACCGCATCACGTTTGTTTCCTTTACGTCACTACATGTGCTATGCGTGTTGTTGAATGAATCACACTCATGTAAGGGACATTACATGATGCACTGTGTGAACATGCACACTGATAAACGCATCAAGACAAAGGACTGTGGTAGAAGTTGCTTTATGGACAAGAACAAAGCAGAGGTGAATGCGTAAGAAACCCAGTCAGTGCATCCTAGTGGCTAACTGGTCTAGTCACTACAACAGTAAACTGTACACACTGTGTCAGTGTTCAGGTCTGGGACAACGTCCTAGTGGCTAACTGGTCTAGTCACTACAACAGTACTGTGTCAGTGTTCAGGTCTGGGACAACGTCCTAGTGGCTAACTGGTCTAGTCACTACAACAGTACTGTGTCAGTGTTCAGGTCTGGGACAACGTCCTAGTGGCTAACTGGTCTAGTCACTACAACAGTAAACTGTACACACTGTGTCAGTGTTCAGGTCTGGGACAACGTCCTAGTGGCTAACTGGTCTAGTCACTACAACAGTAAACTGTACACACTGTGTCAGTGTTCAGGTCTGGGACAACGTCCTAGTGGCTAACTGGTCTAGTCACTACAACAGTAAACTGTACACACTGTGTCAGTGTTCAGGTCTGGGACAACGTCCTAGTGGCTAACTGGTCTAGTCACTACAACAGTA
>JAODTR010075934.1:0-15233 GCA_025399935.1 Amblyopsis rosae | reverse complement strand
TTCCCCATGAACATGTGTTTTTACTTATGTTAATATATGATCGACATTAATATTGATATTGCAATTTTCATTATCAATATCGCAATCACATTTTATTTATATAAATAACAGTACACTTTGTTGTCATGGTCACTATGAAGTCAAGTCTATATGTAATTCCAGTACAACGCTGGTGCCGTGCATTTACTCATTAAAGCCTTTCCATTTCATTTAAGCAATAACCACAGCCTACTTACCTAACACATTTGCCTAAGCCTGCCTACTTAATAGATTTGCAACAAGACCAGCAAACAGCCATACTCGTGACGTTAAATTTCCCCAACAAATTCCTCAGCATGTTTAACGTCCGTATTGGTTATCATGTAGTTGGCATGTCAATCAAAATACCGCTCCAGTCAAGTAGGCGTGTGTTGACGCAGTGAACCAGCGCTGTGTCACAGACTTTACACAAATATAGGCTGGCTCTGTGAGACTACAACAGAAACACCACTTAAACATGAATTTACAAAAAGTAAGGACATTTGTGTTTGCTAGATTATTTATTTAATAATGCTTTTTGGCAATACAGTTTATACCATTGGAAAGCCTGATTATTTCCCTTTTAAATGGTGCCATGTTTGTAAGGAACATGCATTTGTGGGGTGAGCAGCAGAGCTGAGTATGTGGGTTGAGCCCATGAAACATTTGCCAAATCATCTGAAAATGCCCAACAGCTTTTCTTTACTGTTGACTCTTGTTTGGTGGTGTTTGGTGGAGTGACGTCTGGAAAAAACAGTCATATTGGCAATTTAACAATGTATTCATTTAACAAACAGGAGCGTCGGTAGCGTGTGGAAGAACCACACGCAGCCACAACAGCCTGGTACCTCCTCCTCATGCTGGTCACCATGGTGACACTGCTGTGGGATGGCATCCCATTCTTCAACCAGCATTTGTCTTCATTGTCTTAAGTCAGCCAGCGTGTTTGTGTTGGTGACTCTGGCACAAACAGCAAGCTGATCCCACAAGTCAGCCAACGTGGTTGTGTTGGTCACTCTGGCACAAAACAGCGCACCCGAGCTGATCCCACAAGCGTTCACACATTTCTGTACTTTGTGTGTGTGTGTGTAGTTTAGATCGAGTACCTAGTGGCTCACATTCCTGTCTACTCATCCCCCTAGAGCTCCTAAGACTCGCCATTGTTTCCCTTACAGCTTGTGTTCCCAATGTAATGTGCAAATTGTGGGTTGTGGAGGCCTTAAAACAGGCAGGGGCTCTACCGTCATTGACATGTACTGGCAATGAATGTCAAGTGTATTCACGCTTAATGTAACAATGTCTACACTGTCTTTCAGAACGTGCGTACTCTTAAAAGCCTGTCCCACCCTTCTCTCATACGTCATTTGCTCCATTCCCAATCGCTGTGTTAACATCGAATTAAAAGAGTGAAAAGTAGAAATGAAAACAAGTAGTTATAAGGCATCCTCTTTAAAAGGTAAAGGGAGAGGCCACAAGTAAAGATCTGCTAATGTCTCACACACACCGTAGAGGCGGCTCGACAGACTACGCACGCACGAACACGGTCTCTTGCTGCTTTATAGTTTTGTGGTTAGCACAAAAACATTACACAATGTACGCATACTTCCAGTTCCTACACACTGGTGCAAACACTGTCACTCCTCCCTGTTCCAACACACACACACACACACTTGAAGGGTAGCGTACAGGGAAAGTGTGCATGGGCTAGCCAGTTAGCAACTGTGGCGGTCTCTACAAACCAGGCTCGCCATTGGATGGCTGCATTCCTGCACATCACACACATACGTGCTAACAATATCACAGCTTTTGCCAAACAAGGGATAACATTAGCCTAGTGGTGTAACCAGACCCAAAATTCACTTTGTGAATAGTGCCTGAATGCACTCCAATGGGGATCGTTTCCAGTAGTTGCATCCTAATGTACGTAGACCTCAAGTTCATTTTGGAACTATTGGCGCAGCAATGAACAAATAATGGTAAATGGACTGCATTTTAGCGCTTTTTTCAAAAGCGCTTTACATTATTTGCCTCGCATTCACCCATTCACGCACACACACACCGATGTCAGCCATGCAAGGAGACACCTGACCACCAGAAGCAGTTAGGGTTAGATGTCTTGCTCAAGGACCCCTCGACACTTGGTGAGGGGTTCAAACCAGCGAGTTAAATAAGTCAGTAAGTAAATAGCTTTAATTGTCACATACACATTGCGAAATCCATCCTCTGCATTTACCCATCCCTCAAGGGAGCAGTGGGCAGCCGCTGTGCAGCGCTCGGGGACCAACTCCAGATCGGAGCCAGTGTCACTGGTCACATGACACTGACTGGAGAATTCACATAACATGTTTTTGAGCGTTCTTGATCAGCTATCGCCCAGAGATTTTAAGATAATACACCTTTTGTCAAATTCAGCAAATATCTACTCGTGAAATGCATTCCCTTTAGTTCTAGTCAGTTTTTGTTAATAGTGGTTCATTGGAGGCAAATCACTAATACTGCTCAGGCGTTAAGTATGGTCTTCACAAGTGCAAAACAAATGGACCCGATCCAAAATTAACCAAAGCATTTTTCACAAGACCCATTTGGGTCCAAAAGACCTGTTCAGTACCGAAAGAATAAACAGAACCCTAAAACTGTGTCGCAACAGGCGACGCAATGTTGTTATCAATAGCCAAGGAACAGCGCAAGAAAGTTGGCTGAGGAAAACACAGGTTGGCACGCCAACACTGCCGTCAAATGATAAATTAGCAAATTACATTTTGGTCAAATTTGAGTTCATAATTTAGACTTAGACAGCCGTGGCTGGACCTATTCAAATTGCAATGTGTAATTCCTATCGCGAACCATGGTCAGATAATTAACAGCAAGCAAGCAATAGTTAAAGCCTACTGGTACTTTTAGTCATAGTAATAGCCTACAATCACTCACCGGCGCCACTGAACCTGCCTGTTTTGGCAAACCATGACAAAAAAAAAAAAAAAAGGGGGTAAACACCCTATGGCGGTAACGGCAAGAGTTAACAAGCTTTCCCCAGGACAGGTGACTCCACGGTTAACTCCTCCCTCAGAGGACAGGATCCCGGACATCTTGACGGGCAGACACCAGGTGTGGAGAAACTGTGACCCAACATCCTCCACATCAACCCTGGGCACCGGAGACCCCCCCCCCCCCCCAGGACTGCATACTCAGCCTTACCCTGTTCACCTTGAGGTCCCACCACTGTGTGGCTACGCACACACACACACACACACACACACACACACACACACACACCTCAAGTCATTGAGGAGTCTGCAGATGACACCACCGTCTGGGGTCTGATCAGCAACCTTCGCCTTCAGACAGATCGGCACATCATCAGAGAGCCCAGCCACACGTGCCAGTCTGGCAAATGTTACAGTAGCATCCGGTCACGGACTAACAGACTTAAAGTTTCTTCCCCCAGGCCATCAGGCTGCTAAATCATTAATCATCAGATTTCATCGGGAACGTTGTCGTTAACATTCGGTTGTTGTATTGTGCTGCACAGTGCATTGTTTATTTATTGTACGCACCCTGGTCACTTTATAGACTTAGCACCTTCAAAACAGATGTGCTTTGACAGAGAGAACACAAAAGTTTTATAGAATTAAGAGTAATAAAGCATGTGAATAAAATCAAATACGGTGGAACTGATAATTGCACTGCTGTACCACAACATCCAACATCTGCTACCCACTGCTGACATTCAGAATTCATAGCACTTCATTTATTTTATTTTTAATATCTTCTTAGTGTGCCTTACAATTATGTTAACATCAACGTAGCCAACCTTGCCCCAGTTAAAATAATGTAATCGTTCAGCCTAGGTCAGGATGACCCTGTGTTGCATTGTACAGAAAATACATTGACATTACTATCATAATTCTGCTTTACATACAAGACAGTCTACACGTGTTGTGTAAAAAATATTTTTGTTGTATATAACCCACACAGATTCGTATACTACACGTGTAAAAACATTGTGACCGTATTTGCATAAAAGGGAAGCAGTTAGTTTGCCTATCTTATCCTATTTTGATTTTCATATCAGTTCAGCAGTATTTATGGTTCAGATTAATTCGCTATTTATATCCGTCTTTGCATAGCCTACAAACACTGAAGATAGATAAGTAGTTCTGTAGGACAATAACATAGGCTAATTCAAAAACAGGATTTTGCAGGCACCCCTTATTAATATGATTAATCATTAACCTTAACGTCCTACTCTGACCCACTACACTGCCTCTACTTCTGGTCGTTAGCTATGACGCGCACAGAATTAACCCCAACTTTCACGTGTTAAATAATGTTATTCGTAACATTATGCCGACTATATTGAAACCATCGCTGATTATCGTTAACGACGGTGTTGACTGCTTACATCCACACTGCACATCGATCACGGATGTGCGGCTAGCTTCCACATCGCATTAGTACCTGCCTATCGCACAGATAAGATAACCGATTGAATTAAAGCAAACAACGCCAACTCGTGATACTGACTACATGCAAATCAAAGTGACCGAGCTCGTCTTAAAACAAACAGGAAAGCGTAAACAGGACGTAAATAGGCTAAAGTTTGGTCAACTGTGGTCGTAGTACGGTAGGGCAACGGATTCGAAGCAACTTGTCTTAAACAATATCGGCGCATGAAATACCACACGCGTAAAAGTGGAATGAGTGACTAACCTCATTGAGGAGATTTAATGCCAAGTAGCTTGTGTACTGTATTTGGCACGGTATGCTGTTAAGGTGGCTAAAAACCAAGACACACGGGGTACGCTACTATACGTGAAGTAGTAGCGCATTAGCTAAGGCTATGTGTTGGGAATCGCGACATTATGGAAAGCTTACTTACGAATACTCACACACGTGGACTTCAGGGACATTTAAAATGTCCAGAAAGGCATCTACGGTAATGCTTGGTCGAGTTGAGAATAATTAAATGATCGTGTTATCAAAATAGATCATTCTAAACGATTGTAATATACCAGGCCATTTCCTTAATAAGTGTAATCCATACTGACGGTAAGGACACTTAATCTTTATGTAAAAACAGTAAGACACTCGTCGAAAATAACCGCAGTTGAGTGGACAAACGTAGGCTACTTACCACAGAATATAAGACACCACACGGATGTGCACTCGACCTCCACCTAAACAAAACGCGCTTTCGTGGTTATCTCGCCTCGTGTTCCTTCAAGAGAACGTCGAAAATGTCAGATTCCAGCACTCCCCTCACTGAGAGCTCGTCCCTACAGCCAGACAACCATGTTATCCCTGCATGTCGTCTCTACCCTGCTTTCTTTCATCCGGGCGTTTGAGGATCAGCGTCGTCGGCTCTGCCTGACAGTTTTGAACGAGGAGGGAGGGGGGGGGGGGTACGTGTGTATGAGGGACGACTTCTGCTCAGTCCGTTCGGGGCGTACATTTTGCATGGTGATGATGATGATACTAGCTATAGGAAAATTGATTTCTTATGGGATTAATTGTTTTGACGATAGACATGTATAAATCATTGCTACTTAGTGTCTACGGTCGTGGCGATGCATTTTTCTATTGCACGTCTTGACTGGTCAAATGTTCCAAGGAACATTTTTGTCTCAGGCCAAATTTAGGTGGACATCTTGCGAAAATAATTTGGGACAGAATTCGTGAAATTGCCGCAAGGCATAGGCTATGTTATGTAATCTGCCTAAGCAGTCAACAAAAAGGAGAAAGCGAGGAAGAGATCACTGGGGGATGGTCCCACGGTGTGTGTGTGTGTGTGTGTGTGTGCGTGCGTGTGCGTGTGTAATTCTATTGGGGGGGGGGGGGCTGAGTTGTGAATAGTCCGTTTTCAGACAAACATTCGCCTTTGGAGGTTATTCTATGTTCAGGGTTGGGAAGCATCTGATTACAAAACAAAATATCTGTAGTAGACCACTATAAATAGAAGAGAACATACTCTTAAACTTATATGATTCATATTTAAGTCAGTAGAACAACAGCAATATTGCAAAATGGACACACAATTACCATTCACCTATCCTCTATTTACATTCTTTACATTACTTTACCTATGGTCTTGGTCTGCTATACAGTAAAACCTATTGTTCGACTTTTGTAGGCCTATTAGGCTACTGTCACTTTCCGTATCTTTTAAGATTAAGGTCACTGGCCTATATAAACAAAACTAGGCCTATTCTTAACACACTGTAATCCTTTTACAATCCTGAATAAATCTTGTGTTTGTAAATAATAGCCTATCAACGAACCACTATTCTATACAGTAAACTACTGTATACTTCTCCCAGTAGGCTATAGGCAGAGCAGAACAAATCCAATAACCGTCAAGCCACAAAATAATAAATGGATCCAATACATTAATTGAAAAGCACTTCCATTTGCTACTGTCTTAATACCTCAACAATGAATTAAGACTCCCCATGGAGTCCCTCAACTGGCTGCGCTTGCACATAGACTGCAGCTGCTTAACAAATATCACAGTGCACCGACAGTCACAGGAAATTGAATACCTCTTGTCCTCACATCCCCTGACCCACTGTATACTTTTATAGTTTGTTTTTTGTGCGATGTAGGCTACCACTATTATACTCCCGCGGCTCATTTTAACAGTGTCCTCCTGCAATCATGGAACACTCAGACATCGATTGCCATTGAATGTTGACTTAGACTAACAATCTGTGTGAAAATGTAATTGTTTATTATGGAACTGTTCTATTTGTTGTCAAATTATTGCCTTATATGCTATAAGGCAATTATTGCTTTCTCATACAATGTACTGTCACTGGATATACTTTAACACATTCACTGGCTCAGATGTGTGTCCGTGTTTCGTTCTTCAGCAAGATACTTTGTGGATCTATGACTAAAGTTCCTTCCACTAGATGTCAGACTAAGCGCACAAGCATCTCAAGCAAAAACAAATGCTTTGTCGGCCACGACCGCACACACACACACTCGCACGAATGCACACACACACACACACTCGCTAACATGCGAGAGCGGCTAGCCCGGAAATGAAAACAAAGAACAGAGGAGCTCAGATGACAACACACACAGAGGAAGTGTGATGTCATTTTCTGATAGAAAATAGTTGTTTGCTGCTATATCATAAGACCCACATCTGCAGAATCCACATTGGTTCCTCTGTCACTGACCTCCCCACCGTACCCCAATCCCATTAAAGGCAGGGTTAGCCATTCTCGAGAACACTTGCTACAGTAACTTACAAAACAAAACAAACTCCTGCAGAAGCTCCGCCCCACACACTGAAACACATTGAGTAGCCTATCTATCACATTGTTGTTGTGTGTATGTATGAACCACTTTATGCTCCTATTGACGGAGCCAGGACTGTAGACGTACCAGATTGTTTCTCTGCAAGCATGGAGAATGATACGATAGCCAAATGCATGGTGATATTTGGTGAATGTTTTACAAAAAAATTATCTTATAATTACCATACAATAGCTGACTTAACAGACTACACGCTCTACAACTTTAATTTAAAAATAATATATAAGTGAATGTCTGTTTCCTTGACTTTGGCACTGCTGGTATTCAAGTTGTTAGTATTTATTTTATGATTGAATGGTATTTTAATAGATAAAGTAAAATATACAAAGGCAGGTGAATACACAAGAGAAGGCTTCCGAGATTCTGGTAGAAGTCAGAAGGGTGGGGAAAAGTTTATAAATGTGCCACACCCCTCTAGAGAACGTTGATTATAACAGTAGTAGCCTACCAATCATTAGTATGTTGAATAAGTAAGTTAAACTGTCAAAACTATTTAAAACACTTTATTCCAAAGGGTTGATCAGAAGCTTGTATGAAATCAATCAGCACACTGACAGCTGGATACTGGCAGTTTGATGAGACTGAAAATTAAAAGAAGAGAATAAAAGTGTGGTTCATGAATGCAGCATACAACAAAGGTTGTCAAAGAAAACCTAAACCTTCATATGAAAGAATTACTTACTGCACGTGAAAGGTTTTGTTGACCATATTATCCACTAGGTGGCACTGTTCACTGAACAACTCATTGGTCAAGAGTATAAGTCAAGAGCTTTGCTGAATAACACCTACATTCAATTGTATTAGTATACATTAGTCTCTGTACATGACAGCCATTGTAATCTCATCAAAAACATTATCTAGCAATCAGTCAGCTGTTGGACTACACAAAAGATATTAACCTTACCATCTCAGGCAAGTGCTATTAGTCTTTAACAGCTCAGTAGCCCCAGTTAACAGTTGCGGAGACTGTGGACCACAAAACAAACAATTAGGTATTAAGTATAATAAAAAAAAAAAAACTTTTGATACTAAAATCACAGCACCACTTAAAGCGAGCATCCTCCTGTAGAGAAAGCCAGTGTGCTATGTGCAGCATTATGATTAGACAGGGCTGGTTTACCTCAGTGCTGAAGCAGTCGGCCTGGTCATCTTCTGCGCAGCATTTGGACCTCATGGCCCTGAAGTGCTCTGTGATGACTCTGAGCTGCGTAGATGTCATAGTGGTCTTGTGTCTTAGCAAGTTGTAGATCAGCCTAGATGAAAGCGCACACATGCACACGCGCGCACACGCACGCACACGCACACACACACACACATCCATTATGATAAAAAAAAAATTTAAGTTCAAATGTCAAATTAATGCTATGTCTAGCAAGAATGAATGAGTTTTCTGACACTACATACAGAGTAAATGCAAATAAACAGATTTAATGCAGCTACACTTAAAGGTGGATTTCAGGGATTCTCAAGAAAGATTTTGATATTTGAACTCTATCAGAAAATACAAAAACACCTCTCCCTTCGATGCCATAGGGTAGAAGCTCCACCCCTGTTATTGGACACGCATTGCCAAGGCTGGGATAGTGTTGTGTGGTGCGGTCTGCACCATTTTGTTTGTGTGCTGTGTAGAAACAGCAAATTATGTTTTCAGAATGGGCACACAGAATCGGCAAGCCATTCCGGACTGTTCAGTAGACATTAGCCAAAATTGACAAAAAGTTTATTAGGTTTACAATCTTGCTGACTCCATCTTTAACACCTCTATACTGTAAAATCCACTGACTTCTTTTCAAACAGGAACTGGTCCGGGGCACGCATGGTGCAGATTTCATCTCTGACAGGGAAGATTAACTCCGACGTGAAAGCTGTGTCAATCTCCATGGCTGTGATGCAATCAGTGCGTCTCGAGTAGCTCTGATTGCAGCAGGCCTCTACGTTTGGGTTAATGCTGGCAGTGCCGTAAATTACACAGTGTTCATCAAGAAGCTCTGTGAACTGAACAGACAACAGAGAAGTTCACAGTCGTCGCCTGTGTATATTATTAAGTAGTAACTTAAATTCAAAGATGTAACTTCTCTCTATAACTTCCATGTATGTGCGTATGTATTTTGCATGCAAACCATCTTTTCACACTCAAAGGCGCGACGGTCTGGGTTTGATTGGTTTACACATCGTTACAGGCCATCCATCACTGTTCTAGTAATATAGTCGACATGGTCAAAGCTGAGCTGTGGCAGCCTTCCAATGTTTAACGTTAACAGACTACAGAGACGGGGGTAGAGAGAATATATATCAGACCCACATAAACATTTTACAGTCTTTGTATTTAGGCCTGGTACCAAATAATATGACATTTCTCACAAGTCCTCGAAAGAAGACCTTCCTCCTCCTCCAAGTATTGGACCGGCCATGTTATCGTAACACATTTGTTTTTCAATGATGTCCGACTTAAGTTCATAAACTTCCATCTGTTTTTTGGAAAAACATTGTAAAATTTAAATTACTCTGATATTTTAATTTTAGTGAAAATATAATTTTCAGTTCAATAATTTCCAATAACACATAGTAAAGTTTATGTCAATTACACTTTGCAAATCGCCATTTTCAAATGATCCAAATGGTCCAATTTCACAGTAGTAGTAGTAATAATAATAATAATAATAATACATTTTATTTGGCGGCAACCTTTCTCAAGACAATATTTAACATACTATGCTATAGATTGCATACAAATATACAGTATCAGAAATGAACACAACTATAGATTAAAGGCTTTCTGGAAAAGGTGGGTCTTTTTTTTTTTTAACGAAACCAAAAATGTTTCTTAAAAAAACATTATCGCAGACACATTTCTGTGTCTGCATGTTGAATGTGAGGGGGAAGCATGTCCCACAGCCACAGAATAAAAACCAGAATAAAATAAGATGTATTATATAAAAGCCCGCACCGCGGACTTGGAGCAGTCCGAGTGGATGTTCTTGTCGCAGCACTTCATTAAAGCTCCTTCAACCACTTGGCCATAACGTAGCAGAGAACTCTCAGGTGCATCAGGATGCCGGCGAGAAACCTCATGCATCACCCTGAAATATATCACAAGCAGCCAATTGGAAGAAGGCATGCATATTAAAGGAGCGTTTGAATGGCGTTCCCAAAGTGAGTATCAAGGATGCATTGTAAAATGTGTTTGTGTAACGGTGGCCAGCAGGTAGCTGTGCAGTAAATTAATCCTCACTCTCCGACACCTCATAGGACGCTCTGGTGACGCAGGCCAGGGCCCATAGGTTTTTGGCCTGCCTTGTAGGAGCATCCGCTCTCTGCGTGGGAGATCAGGGTTCGATTCCCCGAGGGGGGACAGACGATTTCCATCACATTTGCAAGGTCTGGAGATAATTTGGGAATTAATATACAGTATCAGGGAGGGGGACACAATTAGTTAAAATGCATACTTGTGGGTGGAGGTAGGATGGTGTGGAGGAGGATTGGGGAGTCACCAAAACATCACCATTCCAAAAATGTTTGTACCAACATCTACAGTGGAAGGTGACTAGATTACTAGCTTTGAACAGAGCATTAGTGTTCTGTCAAGATTGCAAGAAAGATGGATGTATCATAAAAACTGATTTATACCCGGAAGTGATTTTAGGTGTTCATGGCCATGAAATAAGTGTATTTTTATGATGTTATAAATATTTTGGGGGCCCCAAAGTGGTTTGAAAACCACTTCTATAGGACAAAGACTGGACAAGGTGTAAGAGGGAGTGCGCATGCATATATGGGCTCACAAATGCACACGTGCGCTGTACATACTTCATCATTGCCCGTGTAGGAGTCTGCTTGAAGCTCTCGCACAGCTGTTGCATATTGGCCGGCAGGTCAAAGGTCACAGGCAGGCCCTCAGGCTTGGAGCTGGGCTGCATGGTGTGGATGCAGCGGGCGCGACTGTGTCCGTCTTCCTTGCAGCACGTTGCCAGAGCAACTGTCGTGTTTACGATCTCACTTGCGCACACTTCAGCAATCGCAGCCTTCTGTATGGGTAAATAGGAGCGGCATGTTTACAGAGATAGGAAAGCACACTTCCTTAGCATTTAGAGAAGTCAAACAGTGCTTATCATGGCTGCCACTTAGATGCTTCCATGTCATTTCCTTCATTTAGGTCCGGAACCTTCCTAAGCAAAATAACTATTATTTGATGGCAGCCCAGAAGTCCTTAACATTTAATGTACTCTGCATTGCACCATCGCCAGGCGATAACCACACTCCGCCATTGTGCAAAGTGATTTATCACCTTTCGTGTCTTTGCATTTCTAAAGTCGCACGGGGGTAATGCAACTGGATTCTGTAGGTCAGGGCACATTTACGGTCCAAGAGCCTGGTCCCAGACACAAGAGACCAACAGGGAGGTAAAGACAAAAGCTGCTTTACCGCTGCAGGAACTTCCAGGCCATTTCATTTTTGGGAGGGGGAGCACAGTAGTCTGTTTCCACCCGACTATTGCTCTTAGATCAATTTCGTTTGACATTATAGTCTGGAAAAACTGTTTGCATTAGCGTTTACCCAGCCACCCTGCTGGCGGGCCAATCAGGGTGGGTTAGTGAGATGACACTGAAGTCAAATGTGTTTCTAAATGGTGGCAGAGCTAGATGAGACGATTGAAACAGTTGTAACGCTGATTGGTTCAGCGCTGTCCAGTAGTTTCAACAATTACCAGAGGTCTACGCCCAGTAGGAGGAAAGGACTGCGAACCAATGGAGCGTGACCAGACCTTATTCACAAAGTGAATTTTAGATCTGGTTACACCAGTCTAGGGGCACAGCACCTTTAGTGGTTTTCCACTGCAAGAACCAGCTCTGTAGAAACTCTTTTAGGGCTGAAAGAAGTACTCTAGAAGTAGAAGAATATGAGAAGCCACTGGGCTTAGTAGAAGAAAGACTACAATGCTATGCTATGCTAAAACTATACAATGCTTCTGATTGAAGGATCTCAGGCTCAGAAGTGCTAGAGGGGTGGTTTGCCCAGAGTCATTTGGAAGAGAGTCACGGCAACTCCGTCCACTTCAATAAGTCTTTCTCACGATTGCGGAATCTTGTAACAGTACACAGAAGTTGGCGGTGAATAGAAGTACCCTATAAGATACAGTTTATTATAAATGTAAATCGATGCATTTATTGACTGCTAATTGCCAAAAATTACACGCATCTGCATTTTATCAGTTCAAACTGCCCGCCAAGCACTTCCTGGAACTGTGTTTTGCGTCTACGTGCATCTCCTGTCCGTTGAGGTTTTCAAACTTCCATTGGCACGACTCTCTCATCTACACAGCTTTGGGTTTGCCTCCTTACCCAGAGCCCAGAGCCATGTAAAGAGAGAGTTGCGTCATCTCCATTCACTCCAATGGACCTTTTTTTCACCGCAATGGAGCCTCAAAAGAGTTCCCGGAAGTTAACCTAATATATATAAATTCTATAAATTCTATTTTAAATGTAAATCGGTGCATTTATTGACTACTAATTACCAAAAATGAAGTTATATATCTGTATATATATATATATATATATATATATACAGATATATTCAAATTGCCCACCAAGCACTTCATAGAACTATTGTGCCGTAGGTTTTGCCTCTCCATGGACCATGTGACAGTTGAAAATGTCTAACTACCGTTGGCGTAACTCTCTTATTTCCATGGCTCTGCTCTCCCCTTCCCTGATACTCTACACTGCAAACATTTCAGGTGTGAAGTAGCAATAAATGACGATGGCAGACACAGAGTGTAGCTAGCTACGCACAGCCGTTGCTCACCGTCATGTTTATACATGTGACCATGTCTCCTTGGCAACAGTGGCCAATGGCGGAAACAGCCTGGCTGACAATGGAGTACATGAGCTCCACTGGGGCCTCTGGAACCTTCTGGCTGAATTCAACCACTTTCCTGTGAGATGAAAAAATCCAGGTGAACAGCTAGCAGATTAGCTGCCTCCCTCCCTGACAGGACAAATTACAGGTGGAGTCAGTCATTTTGGAGATAGAAAATTAGAAAATAACCTTTTCAACCTTCTAACCTTTACATTCATTGCCATAGGGTGCTCCCTCAGAAGCCCTCCCCCTTCCTCCCCCATGGACATGCATGGTCAAGGCTACAATAGCATTCACTGGCTGACCGCTGACACCACCATCGATGTATGAATATGTGTGTGTGAGTGGGTAAATATGAGGCAATATAAATGGGCGCAATATGAGGAAACTAAAGCACTTTGAGTGGCTAAATCTAATAGATCTAATCTAAATGCAGTCCATGTTTTTCTCCTTGTTCTACCTCTCTAGTGTGCTAACCGATTGATTGCGGGCTTGGACATGAATGAGTGTTGTTTCCTATGTAGTGTGAACTGTCTTCAGAGGCGTGTGCACAGCCATCACTTACTTGGCCCTCACAATGGCCTCCGCGTATAAATCATAGATGTAACAGATGGCCTTCTGATCGGTCACACGACTCCTCACTGCAGCCCTGAAGGTTGCTACCTGCAGGGAATGCAGATTGCTTGCCTAGCAGATTACAGCGATTCCAGAGAATGACTGCAAAGGGTTTAAAGCAGTAGTCCCCAACGACAGGAATGTTTATTTAATAATACCTACTATTTTCACACGTAGGTAATGTTTGCCCATTTACTGAGGTCGACAAACATTATACTTTAAATTCACAAGAACCAATCAGAGTGTGTCAATTATCCTGCCCAAAGAGTTGCAGCTAAACTGACAAATTGACAAAAAACTACTGAAATGTGAGACCAACTGTTTTGTTTTTTAAGTAAAGAACAAACCGGAAACGTTGTGTTTTTGGTGTGTATGAGTTAACATGTTGGTAAAGCAGTCACAAAGAGTGAGAGGAAAGCATGTTTAAACATTTGTTTTGATTCCTTTGAATTGCCCTTCTGACCTTTTGTTCCAAGCTGTCAACCGCACCACTAAATCCACCCACACTTACTACAGATATGTAAACAGACAATGTACCTGTATGTGCATACATACTCAAATATACACACAAACACACTTGGCCTATTGGCTGACACAGATCAACATGGAATACAGTGCATCATATGGTAGACATTGTATTTTTGCCTCATGTTCCTTGTGACCTTATAAGAGAGGTTAAAAAAAATGATGGGTTAAAAAAAGTTTAAATAACAATCCTAAAATGTGTTTTTTGAGCTGTAAACGAAGCAATACGATTGATCTGTGATGAGACATATCAATGCTGGTGTTAATATTGACAAAATTCCTGTTTTTATAAAATTCTGGATTTTATGTGCTGAAAACGGATCTACACCTCATATCCGTTAAAAATTCCCAGCTGGTTATCAATGGATTTCATCGGTACACTCTAAAGGTGCAGTCAGGGTCAGAGCTGGGGTGCAGTTACACTCTAAAGGTGGAGTCAGGCTCATGGCTGGGGTGCAATACACTTTAAAGGTGGAGTCAGGCTCATGGCTGGGGTGCAGTTACACTTTAAAGGTGGAGTCAGGCTCATGGCTGGGGTGCAATACACTTTAAAGGTGGAGTCAGGCTCATGGCTGGGGTGCAGTTACACTTTAAAGGTGGAGTCAGGCTCATGGCTGGGGTGCAGTACACTTTAAGCAACAGTAGGCAGTCAGATATCTTGTTAGAAAACAAATATATGGTACAGTAAAAGGCCACTTTTAACGTATAACATTAAGCATCCATGCGTGGCTTGCATTTCTCCATGCTTGTAGTAGTAGTAGCATTCCACATAACTCAGCAACTCGAGCATCGTAGAAACATCTGAGTTTCCCACTTAGTTATAATAATAATAATAATAATAATAATAATAATAAACTTTATTTGTATAGCACCTTTCATACACAATGTGCAACTCA
>JAODTR010075923.1:0-15233 GCA_025399935.1 Amblyopsis rosae | reverse complement strand
TGCTGAAGCTGCTGCCCCCGCGACCCGACTCCGGATAAGCGGATGAAGATGGATGGATGGATGGATGGATGGATAAAAAGTATGCAGTCTACACTTCAGCCTCTGTGAATCAAACTTGCTCGCAGCGAAACAGATGTGTATCTCTACAGATTCACAGTAGCTGTGTTGTGAGACATGCGCAGGGGAAGCATTACATTATTGTATCTATTAGCATGACTTCGATAGAGAGAAGCACAAGTCTTTTTCAGCAAGTCTAAATCCAGGAACGCGAAGGCATCTAGTGAATGTAAGGCGCGGTGTTAGTAACCCATGCACATGAACAATTCTCTGTGATTTGTCTGTTGCCAAAGGAGGACAAAACCTGTGAGCCACTCCTTGAAGTAGTGCATGAAGTCGTAATCCCCTTTCTCCTGTCAGCCTTTTTCCCCAAAGACTGTAATTAGAGGCTAATGTAGCTTCTTCCTGTGCTGTAATTGCAGCATTCAGGAAATTGTCAGATATGCACTTTGTGGCAATTGTGTCATTGTGAAACGTGTCACAGTGTCACCCATTGAACATCCAAACTTTAGACGAAGGAATACACTTTCGACTTTCACCATTTTAAGCTCCTTTGCCTTGAGAACTTGATATTTGGTCAGGCTTAGACGTAGTAGGAACCTGTGTTATAATCTTTAAATAGGCGGTATTGTCCTCAGTCATTGACCCCATCCCAGTAGATAATACCTGCAGCAACACAGAGGTGGACATGTTTTAACCTGCCATTAGTTCTATGCACTCTCAAACACAGAGGCCCTGCACAGTATCTGTGATATGTGAAATATAAGTGATACATGGGCTCATATGTTTCTTTTCTCTTCACCTTTGTATATACACAAGAGTGTGTGCGTGTGCGTGTGAGCGCGTGCACGTGCGCAGCTGTGTGTTTGTGCTCACCAGCAACATGTGTGGGCGACGGCAGTGACAAGGCCGTGACCCAGAGGGCCCAGACTGGTTCCAGCAGCCCAGACTGGCAGTGCCAAGGGGATGGGAGTGCCAGCTGGAGGGAGGGCATGGCAGAAACACCCTTCAAAGTTAGAGCGATGATGCGACATGCAAGGCTTCTCTGCGCTTTGTCTCGCCGTGTCCATTATGCAGGGGACAGATGGGACGCATAACTCACAGCGAAACGCGCGGTCTCTCTCTCATTGTGTCAGACGGTTTGTCTGAAATTGTTCCTTAAAACTCCCATTTAAATATTCACTTGCACTTGTGCAGCATTTAAATCCCACACACCTGCCTTGTCAGTCGTTAGACAGCAAAGGCGGGGGCTGACACGAGCGACAATGGTATTGAGTTGGAAACGTGACTTTGGTAGTACTGGGAACTTCACGTCTTTGTGATACCATGTTTCATTGATTTATCGTTAAGATAAAAGTGCTTTTATTATGTATATTTACAGTTAGCTTTATTGAATTAGCGCTGGACATGTATTTGTCCTGACATGCGTGGTTAGTGGAAAACAGGCTTCTGAATGACAGGACATGGCTTCTTGGAGAGCAGTGACACGAGCATGCTTTATTTAGCGCATGATGGAAGGTCTGGTGATATGCTTAGAGACCTAAGCCAACAAATCCTAACGATCACTTGTGGCATTCCAGCCCTGGAGCTAGGCAAACTACTTCCAGCTCACAATTACTCTTTAGATGCCTTGTAATCGCTCTTCAGACGCCTTCGTAATCGCTTATGTCGGAGGAAGAATGGGACGGGAAGAGCTGGTTAAGGCAGAGGAAGACTCTCACTTCTTTTGTTGTGTGTGTGTGTGGCTTCTTAGGGCAAACGGACGATGACAGACCGGGCTGTCACATGGGGTAAGACATGTTCCAACACACAGCAAGGTACTCATTAAAACCCAAGCCAAGTGGTAGAAAAAGCCCGGGAGGCTGAACGATGCCTAGGCGACATGCGCCTGCCCCTTCCCCGGGACCTTCACAATTGAACAGCTGTTAACTCCGTCTCAGAAAGCACATCGATTAGCCGGGCAGGCTCAGTGTTCTGTTGCTGGCGAAAGGTCACTGTGCCTGCTGGCGAAAAAAAAAAAAAAAAAGGATTTGCATTTTGAGGGAATGGTAGATTTCCTGTGTGCATCCAATATGTGTGCTGTGCATTGGATGAGATGTGCTCTGTTGCCACGGTGACAAAAAGCCACGGCATGGTGCAGCATCACAAAATGGCATTATGGGATGCTAGTGCACTTACTGTATTGTTCTTTTCTTAGCATTCCTTTGTAACTGCAACAGGCTTTTAGAATCATTCCGTTGAACAGAAGTGATTTGGCAGAACGCAACTCAGACTCATGTTATCTCTATGATAATTTTCAGATGGGGAAACACTGTCACTGTCTAAGGCATCTCCGGAATACAGAATAGAGGATTAGTTTTGTAGAGACAATCATTATTTTGAGGGGTAAATCAATTCCCCATAACCCCCTCTTCCTTTAAGCAAAGCCCTCTTACACTAAAAACATCCTCAAAATTTCCTCACTCATCAGGAAATCAACCAACACCGTGAGACAAGATTACAGTTGAGATAAGAAGATTTATGATATTATTCATGAAGATATGCTGCCTTTCTCTGGGGCTGTCGTCACAATCCTTTGTGCTGATGTCTCAGTGGTTGCCTAGAAAACATAATCTGTGATTATTGCGCACCTGAGTAGAGGCGTTTCATATCTTTCTGTAAATTAAAAATGAAATGGAATAGGCAGTGGGTGGGAAAATTTGAATAATTCTCTCCTCTGTACACACCAAAAATCAAATGCACTTTTTTGGTCCTGTTGTGCAAGTTCTTTGGCCCTTATCTGCTTGCATGCTCTTAGTTCTGTAGTTAACAGTAAAAAAATTAAAATGACCACGTAAGAATTTCTATATGGTAAGAAACTAAATAGTTGGCCAGAGGTAGGTAGACTTTGGGTAGAGGTGGGTAGATCTTAGTGCATTCATTGCACTAAGGTTGAATACATTCTATCTGTTTTTGTACAAGGACTAATACATTCAAATTCTTTATGGTCTTAAAGTATAGGTTTACAATTGGTTTTGTACCAGCTCCCCTTAATGTGTAACTTCACCCCAGCTCCGAGCCTGACTCCACCCATTGCTGACTCCACCCAACAATCTTCACAAGTGGCTGGCTTAGTACAGTTTTGAACAAGACCATATTAACAAGTAAACCAACGTGAACAATCATGAACTTCTAACTAGAAGTTTAACTAGCACAATATTTGGTAACATATTCACTCAAAATAAATATGTTTGGGTCTATATGCATTTAACATTAGCCAAGACGACAACAGAACACTCCTTCACTACTTCACTTCCTGGTTGTTCCGGACAGCAAAAATACAATCAGTAATCATTCATAAATACTTTTCTATCAGTACAAAAATCAAAATGCTGTTGTGTGACAGGATGCACTACCAAAAAGTTAGTTCTGGGTTCTACTGTACACCTTGTGGGTAGTGCATCCTGCCACACAACAGCTTTTAGGAAGGTTTCCCAGACCCCCCCTTCCCCTTTATTTTCAAATATACTATTTTAAAAAAGTATATTAAAAAAGTATATTAACCTAAAATAATAGCTTGGTCCTTTATTAGCTGTAATGACTCAACCTGCCTTTATTTTGAACATACAGTAATGGCTACAGTATATGGGACTATAAGGTCTTTAATTCCTTTAGCACAAAACTGTTGCTCAGAAAATATGGAAGAAATGCTACTATCAAATTAAGCAGTATGCACACAGAATAATATTACATTTATTAAAAACACTGTATGTTAGCAAATTCGAAATCAATTAAATCATAACATTTTCGGCAGTTAACATACGATTTACTGCACCAAGGATTTATGGAGAAAAAGCTGACCACCCTTATAGATTTTGAACTCTGGGGCAGACATGGACGCTATAGTGACTCACATAAGGCCCTTATCTATTGCATGAGCAGGCTGGGTTCGGCACGGCACTATTCGAATGATTGTTGCATTTCCATTGCAGCCGGGCTTCCGACAGATTTGTCAACATGGATTTTCATGCTATGAGACAATATTTTACTTGGCATTGTAACAACATCCGCGGACAACTGGCGATAGGAATATCCCTGAGTCTGACTACACATTAGGATATAGTCATATATGGAAATGCACTGTCAATTAATCAGACATTGATTATTTAAAATGATCCTAGACTAAGAAAATGTGTAGATTTTTTAATTTTTCTTTTAGTAGACACGTAATATGTTGGGGGAATATTCATACATGCATGTCGGCAATACCTACAGAACATGCAATAGCGATCATTACAGGTATAGGCTATAACTTTGTACAATAAACAAACATTCATAAGCATTACAAGTAATAAATAAAATTTCTTAAAATAAATGTTTGTCTATGCCTTCACTATCCACGAGTGAGTTCGTTCTGTCTCACTACGTTTAGCCTGCACTCCATTAATTGCGAGTGGATCAAGCTTTAAAAAAGAAAACACAATGTAGCCTAATTATAGAAATGCTGAAAATAGCCTATAGGCCTGATATTGTGTGTCGCACCAACTTTCTCTGTCAGCCCTGCAGGATTGCATTAATGAAATGATGACGAAGCCTATAACATCACAGCAGCTCATTTGGAGGCGGGCCGGCTCACTCCAACCCCGCTCCAGAGCAGGCCCATCTTGGGCATGGGCCGGCACGATTTTGGCGCAGTTAAATTTATGGAAACGCAAATGAGCATGGCATGGCTCGACTCAAATACAGTACAGCTTGAGGTACATTGGTATTACGAGACAAGAAGGGCTGGGGATAGCTATTTAGCATGCTACATTCGGTGCATCTCTAAATAAAGCACTAATGTCTTTGACATCATTTCAAAATTGTTATTTATTAACATTGTCTTGATAATTTCTTAACAATATCTTGATACTTTTAGGAAGGAAACATGCTTATTAAGCTCAGAATGTTACAATACTAGGAACATAGGCTACAGTATATTGAATAAATCATACAAATAGTGATCTTTGGTCATTTGTCATGACCTATCTATTACATCGAACTAAAAATGTTCAGCTAAAAGTGATACTTGAAATGCTTTGTTGTGAAGAACTATTTTACATAATAAATTCTGGAAATGTCTTCTTCATTCACTTGAGTCTGCATTCCACCGCCTAAGCAGGCACTATAGTATTTTAGTGGGTGAAGGATACAGGTGGACACTCCTCAGCCAGACTCATACAACAGCGCCAAATTAAAGTGGTAGCCATTTTGACAAGTCTGCTTGGCAGCCAGTCAAATATTCTGTGAGTCTCTCTTGTCAATCAAGGAGAGCATGGCATGGAAAAAGAAAGAACAAAGCAGAAACATAACAAGAGAGATGGGGCTTATATGCTGTGTCGACTACTGTCCAGAGAGAGAAATATATGGAGAGGGACATAGGGGTCATTCGACCAGAGTTGTTCAGCATTCCATCTGCTGACAGAGGACCCAATTGGAGGACCTTAATAGGTATTCATTTTCAGCTTCCAGACATTCAACACAAACTTCAGGCTGTATGGGTAATGGAGCAAGAGAATGGTGGAGCAAATAAAAGAAAAAATGCTAAAATGTTTATTGCAGTTCAACCATGATGTGGATGTGCACTGCATTACAACTAAATGGAGAGCGATGCAATTGCCTCTGCTTTTATACTGTATTGTGTGTCTTGGCAGTGATATTTTCCCTAAAGATTTCATGCAAGACCTACTGTAACTTCCAACCACTTTCATATAAAATGTAAAAATACTGAAGATGTGTAGCACATTTGTTTCCTTTCAACCTCCTGCTTCAGCAGTCAAGGGAAATCACAGGCAATTTTATATTTAAGTGTTGGAAACTTCAAAACCAACATTAACTATAAGTGCAGCTAGCATGTAAAAACTGATATACTTTTTGTTGCAGACCATAAATCCACCAATGTCAGCTTCCAATCCCAACCGCCAATGACAATAATAACTATTGCTTTTGCCACTAATTTAAACAGAGCTCTACGTACAGTACACTGGCATTGCCAAAATACATCAAAATAAAACCATGCATATGACAAGTATGAGATTTAGTGAACCAACAAATGTTGCAAATATATTAAAGCTAAAGAGCTCTACTGGCATCAGACACAAAATGGATGAAGGCTCAAAACAATTAGGATAAGTTATTTATCCTTGACACTTTAATCATGCCTTTTTCTATCCATAATTTTCTTTTTGAATGCTAGTATTAAACATATATTTGAGTGTAATATATATTTTCCTATATCCTTTTAATCTAAAGTAAAATTAAATAGCTTAAAGTGTAACTGCACCCTAAAATTTGTTTTTTTGATCTTTAAACAAAGTAATAGGATTAATCTGTGCTGAGACACATCAATGCTGGTGTTAATATTGACAAATATCCCGTATTTATAAAAATCTGCATTTTATGTCATATCCGTTAAAAATCACCCCAGGACCTGGCTGGTTTTCTTTGGTAAACTAAGTACGCTTATATGTCATCAAATTCAAATGTTAACATTGATGTTAATGGGGTACCCCCTCTCAGCCCCTCCCCTCACTCAGTTCCTTGATGCAAGTTGTAGTGGGTGGAGTCAGGCTTGATATAAAACAATAATTCAGCTATGAGTCGTTGTTGTCGAAATGAATATATTTAATATAAGCATGGCCATGGAGAAGTCACATACAGCATGCGATGTAGAAATGCTTCTGCCTAGGTTAAGTCAGCAAAAGACTTTATACTGTGACAGAAGGGGGAAGGGTATCTTTGGAACAGCAAGGAGTTAACAATGACAACAAGGGTATGGTAATCACTCAGGATACATGAAGATAATAGCTACAGTAATTGACACATGCTGGGGGTCAAAAGTAAAGACAAAGGGAAAGATCAAAGGTGGTCATTCTTGTAAGTTCTCACGAGGAGAGCATAGGTATACAAATAAATTCAACAAGGCTCAGCACTGGGGTGCACTTTAAAATAAAATTAAATAGCTGAACTCATAATTTACAGCTAAACTGTAAATTACGATGTTAGCAAAATCATTAAAAACTGAATGACCGAATAGTAATGCAACTAAACTGCTGAAGCGTTAAAGGTATACTTTTGAAACAAAAACTGTCTATGAAATCGTGGGTGCATTCAAGAAGTATGAACTTTTCATTTGTATTTTTTTCCGTCCAGTAAAAAAGCTGGCATTATTTAATGTGAGCTGTCCCCCACCAGATAGAGATACAGGGAGCCTGTGCAAAGAGCCACAGAGAAGTACCTAGAGCGCAGGTGTGGAACATACACCAGTGATGAAGTGCCTCCATCCATCTTGCTGTCTCCCGGTGAAGTAGCAGTCTCATCTGCCCATGCACCTGATGACAGATGAGATCTGTTGAGAGCTTTTCCCTCTTAAAGGCTGGGACCTTTGGCTCCCATATCTGTGGTCCGGACCATTAGTGTCAAAGGGGACAGACGGACCAAACCACGAGGAGGGGGCGTTAAATAGGCTGGTGCACGGGTAGAGAACTATCTAGAGAACGAGTGAGAGCTATATATAATAATAATATAATAATAATAGTAATACTACTTTATTACAGTATGCCGGAGAGGCATACTGTAATGGATGATGTCATTCAATGTGTTCAGCTCCCAGATACAATGAAAGACAATGAATAGTGGAGTGACAAAAGTAAGCACATGTAAGTAAGTAAGCAAATACAGTACTCCCATTGACTCTGAATTGAATTACAATATTACTATTAATATTAAGGATTATTTCAATGTAAGGAAGGTTGGAATGCACCTATAAGTTAGCCAATACATTGGTGGAATAATGTTATGTTTTAACATAATATTTAACATACAACTCAACGGTGAAAGCATTATGCTAAAGCTTTGATGTTAACTCTTTGTACTTAGTTAAATGGGACAGTTTCAACCAATATACAGCATCTAATGTACTGTATGCCCTCTTTTTAGCCCTAACATTAGTGATGGTCTGTACAGTACAGTTCGCTGCAGTTGCTCTTGTTGAAACAAACTCCCTTCCAGCCTATAGTGAAAGATGAACCATGTTAGGGTGAGGCTACAGCACTCAATCTTCAGCCTTCATAACCAGTGCTAACTAACAGGGACAATTAGTCTCAGCTACGTTTATTTAACTATGTCAATGTGATGTGCCAGTGTTCGGCCATATTGGCATTTGGGTGTCGATCTGGTTGGCTTGGCGGTGACAAATATTCAAACTAGAACTTCAGACCGCATTGTAGACTGACTTGGACAGTATAATAGATTATACTCTTTGTATTCAACCTTACAAAGTACTGCATGAGGCAACACTGCAGCAAACTTGGGTAATTTATCACCACTGCACGAACCCCCGCATCCTTTTCCATCTTTCTCTGTTCCACGTAACATTATCCTTAAGGCCATACTAAATCACTGTGAGACATTAATTAAAAAACGGCAGGAGGAGGATAAAAAAGAATGAAACAAAGAACGGTATACTGGCGTCCTCTCATAACCAAGACATTCACAGCCATCAGAGACTTCTTTTGCATAATTACACCCCTTCGATCCACAACACCGCCAGTGTGGCACTAATTACTTTCTGTGTAATTCTGTTACCTATTTGGGGTCTCTATATTTCCACGCAAGAGATAATGATAGGCCAGCCATGGTCATGCGTGCCTGAAGTCTAGGGCAGAACACGACTACACAGTACATGTATGCTTCTATTGAACATGGTGCAACACCTAGGACAAATTGGGGCTTGGTAGCGGTGGTGACAAGGCCCATGGTGAATGATAGTTTAGCAGCCCATGGGTGAACCACATCTCTCTCTCTCTTTCTCTTTCTCTCTCTCATTTATCTTCTGAGACATTTACATTCATATTTGTTTCTACCTATCCATTATGTGGAAACTGTATTGATTGATTGCAAAGACTTTAACAAACTACTCAATTTATATTGTTTATGACACTTCATTATAGGTGTGGATACGTGTTCAAAGCTATACAAATGCAAGCTGTGAGATGCTATTTCAGAATTTTAAATGTAATTAGATGTTTTTTGTAGATGCTTATTCAGAGTCTTAGCTTTGGAAATGACAACACTTATAAAGGAACTATCAACTTAATCCACCATATAAACATTATGCTGTCAGTTAAGTGAAATGATTCATTCTTGCATTTTATGGTACATTTTAACTAAGTGAATGTCTATAATGGTTATGATATTGTGTTGAGTGTTTGGAAATTGTATTTTCTAGACTTTTAAAGCCTTTCATGAACTCAGCTTCAATGAAGGTTCATGCTGAGCCCAAGTGCATTGTGATAGAAGTTGCATTGACACTGCATCTCATGCAGCGAGACTAAACTATCACACAAGTCATAACAGCAGATGTCAACATAGTCAGATGTGTACAGCCTTGCTTTACATGCTGTAATAACAACTACTTTATTCTCACTGTCAGATTTTCTGGAGTATTACAAATAATCTTCCATTTGCTGTATGTTTTTATATTCCAGGTGTCTTTACATAATGCATTTCCCCCTGTCTATTGTCTCTATGTTTAATGGAATGCTGGTGCAATGCATACAGAGTGCTGTGGTGTGATATGCTCCCAATATTATAGATGTGTTTTTCATAATGAAAACGCTTAAAACCTAATCTCGTGTAAGCCTGGTATTAGACATCTGACATATTTCTATAGTTCTTTTAGTGAATATGTTTACTGTATATTCATTATGCTAGTCATAGTGATACTGAACTATAGTCAAACCCTGCTGATCTCAGTATTTAAAGACCATGAATTACAGTAAGCCCAACCGGAAACTCGTGGTTGCATGAATTGAATTGACTCTCATCAAAACACACGATCTCTGTATGTTTTTGAGAAACAATGCAATTCAAACTGTGGATAAACATGCCAATTTATAAACAATAGAGCTTTTTGTAAGCCTTCAATTCATACTGGTGAAGGCTTACATTATGGCTTTGCAGTTTTAAGGAAGGCACAGAGTTACTGTAAGTATATTACAAAAGTTATTTAATAATATTATAATCTAAAGGACAATTTTTCCTTCACATAGGTCACATCTAATTTCATAGTTTCTCAATCAGAACAGGCTCACAGAGCACTAACAGGTAATGGCTTGTGACAGATGTTAGGATAGGAACAGGAAACGAGGCGTCCCACCGACCTTGGCTGCCATTATTAAGGTTGTGGCTTCACATTGAGACTTGTTGAAGTCACACTTGTGGTTCCGTCGCATTTATGATGATGCTTCGTGTACCTCGTTGGCGGTTTAATGTTCCTCACCTTTCTAATTGCACACACCACTAGGTTTTCAATGACCATCCTGAAGTGAATATAGAGAAAGCAGAACTTTCCCTGCTGGCTCAAGTATTTCTTCTAATGAAGGTCACTATGTATAGAAAGCAACACTACACCAAATACTACAGCCAAAAGCAATTAAAAATATACTGCACCATTAATTCACAAGGTACCTAGCAAACTGGTCTTTATCAAAGACCACAGAGCAGCAGTTTCATCTATCCCGTTTTGCAGGATAGAAAAGGATAAAAAAGGATGGCAGAAGAGATGGCTGTCTACTGTCATTCATAAGAAATGACTTCCTTGTATGAGAGCATTAGGACTTAACACAAGGAAAATTGCTTCTCTGCTTTAACCTTCAGAAAGAGTGGAAGAAAATAAAGCCTACAGTACAGTATGGCAATACAGATACTGTAAACGATAGAAGAAGGAACCACAGTACAAAATGTGGTATAAAGCTTATTGATTCCCCCCCAAAAAAGAGCTGACAGATTACTTGAAAGCAGTTATTGGAGCTGCCAGAATCATAAACAAGTTTCACCGTGACACCACTATAACAGAAGCTGAATGTCAGTAGCCTAGCTGCCACCTAGACCTGGCAAAAGTGACGTTTGCTTAAAGGTGTAGTCAGGGATTCTGGAGAATGATAGTTGCTATTTGAACTCAATCAAAACAAAAACACCTCTTGCTTCAATGCCATAGAGTGCTCCATATGAAGCTCCCCTCCACACACTGGAATTTGCCAAGGCTGGGATAGTGTTATATGGACCGCTTTGTGTTTGTTCCATTTACATATAGCTAGCGCTGTATAGAAATAATATTTTTTTTTTTTTTAAGCGTGCACACACAGAACCAGCTGCTAGCAGACTGTGAGGAGATATTTGTCAAGTTTGACAAAAATAGTATCTTGCAATCGCTGACTCTAATGAAGAAAAAATATATACTGTATCAGCAATGACTGTTCCTCAAGCTAGCTTTGCCAGACAGTATTTCATAATACAATCATAATACAATCTGGTCTGAGAATTTAAATGTTGTTTTCTTTTTAAGGTGTTAATTTTCATCTTAAATCTTGGGATTTAAAAATAGGCTTACAGTAATTTAGTTATGTTATGTAATACCAAGTAGGCCTAGGGGGCTCAGCAATTCATATAATAATATACTGGGACAAGGCACACCTACGTGGAATGTTATGCTTTATTGCAAATATTGTCTAAAAGTGTATTATAAGCATTGCTGGGCAGTACTAGTTACTGTAATAATAATACTTTTTTTCCAGTAACTAGTAGTGTAACTAATTACTGTTTCCAAAACAGTAATAATATTACAATTACTAATCCAAGTAATGCTTGCATTACTGCGTTACAAGAATGAGATTTCTGGTCCTATCAAACTTAGGGTAGGCTAATTAAACCGACCTGTCCAATCATCTGGTTGGAAAGGCTGCAGTGTTTTCACTTTAGCTGATTGTTGACACTAAGGTTCATTATTGTTCCAATAAAGAGGATTCAATACTAAAATGAAATGGTTACATGGGTTGTCATTTTTCAGAAGGGGCGAGACAGGGTAGTGATTGTGAAAGTAACCTAGTAATGTAACTAGTAATGTAAATAATTACTTTTAATACACAGTAAGTACATTCATTTATTTATTAACCTTTATTTAGCCAGGATAAGTCTTATTGAGATTAAAAATCTCTTTTACAAAAGAGTCCTGTCCAAGATAGCAGCACAAATATCAGTTTCAGACATAAATACACAAAACAAAGTAAAGTATTATTATTACTTTTTGAAGGAGTAATAAGTAACTAGTAACTTAGTACAATTCCTGAGTAACTTGCCCAACACTGATTAGAAGATAAACCAGTAAGCCTATTGGTAACATTTGGTTTGGGTTCTGCAATATATAAGTGCATCTCTACCTGTACATCAGCCTTAACGCTCCCTGCTTTGTCCACTTGGAAAAAAACACCTTTAATTTGTAAACTGTTTAAATTGTCATTTTTTATAGGGAGGAACACATTTAGCAAGGGTTTTGTTTACTGTAGGCGCACCGAAAACAAGGGTCATAAAAATGATTTCAGTGAAAAGAACTGGTTTACAATAAAAACATTGTTCGAAATAAATATTCGTAAAAACCCACTATTTGTGCTTATACAAATGCCATATTCAGTTTCACTCCACCTCTACAGTAGTTAATATATATATAATTGAGAGTTGTTGCTCTGTTTTAAGTGTTTTGGAACTGGAGCACAACAAACACCACCTGCCCATGATATTTCTTCCTAGTCACGATAACAATTTTTGTTGGGCGATATATTGTCCCAGAAATAAATGCAACAATCAATATTATTGTCAGAATCACGTAAACAATTTTGTTCCGCTATAGTTATGTGACGCAAATTGTTTGTTATGATTGGTTAAACTAATGTCATTGCTTGGCTACGTATTAAAAAATAAACGTTGAATGCGAAAAAAACAAATGGCACATTTTTGCATTTATTCTTTCAAACATAGTTGGCTGGAATTATGCAGTCATCTGTAAAAACACCTATTAAAACCTCAAGGAACACTTCATTCACCTGTCGCTGACTGCTCTGTGTGTGTCTGTGGAGTGTTTCCTGCCAGCAGGCACACGAGAGCACAGAAGCAGCACAACATGGCTAACTTTCTTATGTTAGCAACATGTAAAGCAGTATTATTGTCCATATATTGCACGATAAGTCTGTAGTAATGATTGTGACAGGCCTACTTCTTCCCCCCCGGTACCAGTGAGTATCTTGGCACTGTACTTTCAACACTTCACCTTGTCAGCCGATGATACTATGTTTCTCTTTGTTTGTAGATTTGCTTTTATATAAATATATTTGACTGAGGAAGGTAGGTCTACTGTTGTTATCGTCATTGATTGTAGTTGCACTTATCAAAAAGCTATTAAAGTGGTTAACTTTCATTGTCTGCTGGTTTATTTTATTTCTCAGTACACCGACCATGTTCAGTATAACACTTAGCGCTGTTCCAACTTTGAAAATTATAGCTTTAGTGCAAAATGAACACCAGACCATTGTTGTGTTTGCTACCTATTATAGATGAAATACCATAGAAGGGTAAAAACATGCCAGGCTGACATTTGTATTATGTAAGCAACACATCTAGCTATAAGTAATTATTTTAATAATAGGTGTGTTAGATTTACAGTGAATGATCAAGCATTGACAATAGTAAATATTATTGGCGGTGCCGAGGCACAGAGAACTCAAGTTCTGCTTATTTGAGGAAGTCAAATGCTAAGCCTAAACAATACTGTGTTTAGGCTTATATTGTACTGGCCACTTCTTAACATGTTAGAGGAACTAAAGTCCTTATAAATGCCCCTGCTCCACTTCAAGTAGCCTAGGCTACTTTCTCCTGCTTTCTCTAACCGTCAGCGAAAATAGTTTAAATCTAAGCACCTCCGATTGCTGCACTACTGGTTTCAACTTGGTCAACCAGGTGAGCTAATTAAATGCACTGATAACAGTGTCAACACTCTTACTAGAGAGTAGTGGTTTTCAAACCTGCCTGTGAGAAGGAGAGTGAGGGATTGGCCTGATTGTTTACCTATATGTGCAGCCATCTAATGCCATCTAGGGTCGTCTAGTATTATGCAATTGTGCTTTTACAGAACCATTTTTACTAAACAGACGCCAAATGTCAATGTTTTACTTTCATTGGAACCAAGGTGGCTGTAGCCTACCGGTACTACTGTAAACTTTAGAGAGAGCAAGATTGAATCAGACTATTATGAATACATTTTTTTTCATTAGCTAAAATGTGTTTGTAGCCTATTAGCCAGTCTCATTATTTAAGACATTTCTTAGATTAATTGAATTGTAAAGCAGACATCTCTGCTCACTAGCGTAACAAACAAAACAACGGGCCCCAATGCAGAGCAGTGAAGCAGCCCCTTAACAATAGTAGAAGTCATTTCTAAATTTAACCCAACTTAAACGGGAACAGCAAAATGCACTGCACAAGTCTACTGATGCCAAAAGGAGGAGTAGCCAATGGGCTGGTTTATGTTTTAGGACAGAATAGTGGTAGCTATGGGCGTGGTTTATCTGTTATGACAGCATAGTGGTAGCCATGGGCGTGGTTTCTGTGTTACACAGTATATTTGTAGCTATGGGCATAGTTTATGTGTTACGACAGCATATTTGTTGCTATAAGAGTGGTTTATGTGTTACGCCAGCATATTTGTAGTTATGGGCGTGGTTTATCTGTTACGACATCATAGTGGAAGCTATGGGCGTGGTTTATCTGTTATGACATCATAGTGGAAGCTATGGGCGTGGTTTATCTGTTATGACAGCACAGTGGTAGCTATGGGCGTGGTTTATCTGTTATGACAGCATAGTGGTAGCCATGGGCGTGGTTTATGTGTTACACAGTATATTTGTAGCTATGGGCGTAGGTTATGTGTTACGACAGCATATTTGTAGCTATAAGAGTGGTTCATGTGTTACGACAGCATATGTGTAGCTGCGGGTGTGGTTTATGTGTTACGACAGCATATTTGAAGCTTTGGGCGTGGTTTATCTGTTATGACAGCATAGTGGTAGCTATGGGAGTGGTTTATCTGTTATGTCAGCATAGTGGTAGCTAGGGGAGTGGTTTATCTGTTATGACAGCATAGCGGTAGCTATGGGCGTGGTTTATGTGTTACGACAGCATATTTGTAGCTATTAATGTGGTTTATGTGTTACGACAACATATTTGTAGTTATGGGCATGGTATATGTGATATGACAGCATATTTGTAGCTATGGGCGTGGTTTATCTGTTACGACAGCATAGTGGTAGCTATGGGAGTGGTTTATCTGT
>JAODTR010075912.1:0-15233 GCA_025399935.1 Amblyopsis rosae | reverse complement strand
GCTCGTTCTGTCAATATCTTCGGGGTTCCATTCTCTGACTGAGATTGAGGTGGCTGGGGAGCGGGTCTGGGGTCCCTAGTAGTTTGTTTTGGGGATGGTGGGAATGGGACTCCCGATGTTTGTTTGTGATTGGGGGGTTGGGATGATGAGTGTAACATGAGTGTGGTATTACTTTATTTTTTATATATTGTATTGTTTTTACTCATTTTGAATTGCTTTTAATGACGTAGTGCGAAGCACTTTGTGTTACATGAATTTGTATGAAAAGTGCTATATAAATAAAGATTGATTGATTGATGTTTTGGGTCGGTGTGTGTGTGTGTGTACAGTATGTAACCTACTCTTAAATTGTGATAAGCTGTAGTAGGTGGGCTATGTCCTATAATAAAGGCGTGTTAATACGGTCGTGTTTATACAGGCGTGTTTATATTCATACCTCACCTTCAACTTTCTCTGTGCATAGTTGCTTTGCTTTCTCCCTCATACGCTTCGGGATAAGCACATCTTTCTCCACATGCCTCAGTCGAGGCTCTTCTGAGGAAAGATATCCTCAATGTCACCATCACCAACTAATAACAACATGCGCAAAAGTATGCGAACAGCAATCTAGACTAGCACCATTGCAATAACTAAACTTAAATTATTAAAATTAATAACACATCTAACACTGGCATATAGATGACTGAATTACTTGCCATCAAGTTACCAAACCATTTATTCTAAAATAATTTAACCTATCCTTGATGCGTTAGCTACAGACGGTAGCCGTATACGGGTTTGAGCCTACCGTAGCCTAATGTGGCTACCGTAGTGTCTCATGCATGTTGAAACGACAGAACGTCGAATATCGTCAAACACAATCCTGCAATGTATCAGCATTTGTGATGGGTGGAGGGGGGGAGAACAAACACAAAACAGTTGGAATACCTTCTTTTGCTGTATCCATCATAAATGCATAATCCTCATGTCTTCAAAAAACTTCAACGTGACCTCTCAGGGTCTTACTTCCGCTGACGTAGTAGAAGCTGTAAATAAACTACAATTCCCAGAACAACGCGTAAAAAAGCGAGTGAGCTAACCAGTTCCTGCTGCTGGGTTCCCCCATGATCATTCCTCTAGCAAACAGTTCAATTTGAGTCCCCATGACATTGTAAGGTGTATTTTGTCTAGAAATCACCCAACACATTTATTATTACATGTCTCCTACCTAGAACACAATAAGACAATATGCCAAGAATGTAGGAATAATTTGTTTTATTTATAGAAGGGTATAGCAACTTAGTTTTTTCTTCCTTTTTAAGATTATTTTAGAATGGTTGGTTGTTGTGGTAAAGCATAACATAACATGTGCTCTCCTTCAGAGGAAATGATAAAATAATGAAAACATTTCAAATTGAAATAGGTTCAAATGGAATTATTTATTAGGAATAAACATGCTACCACAGTACACAAAATGTAGGCCTAGATACTGTGAAATTGAAATTAAATTCATCCTCAGACATTTATTTTTCTACTTTTGATTTGTTTTCATATGTTTCATCAGAGTACAAATGTTTTATTCCTTTTTTGGCGATGGAACCTGTATGAAATAGCCTACAGTTTAAAAGGTAATAACCCTAATAGAGGCTTTTTATTGTTAATTTATAAACATTTGTCCTCTGTATATGTTTAACCAGGTATGTGGTAGCCTACCTATTTTTTTATCCTAATGTTACTATTTGTGGGTTACTGTATATCCTGGATATACAGTCATTCTCCATCATAAACAAGGCATTCGTTTACTTTCTGGTTGGGATAATGTAAATGATGCAGACAATGTACAGACAATGTGCAAGCTCTATTGTGCCCAATAGTGAACGTTGTGGATGGCCCTCTCCATCCAACACCAGGTTGGCATGTTGGCGGATATGGCAGAGACCTGAGCTCTCACCCACCGATCCAATATTACCCGAGCAGCAGGTCCCCATGAACCTGGCAGAAGGGAGGTTAGCAAAGTTAAACCCTCTTACAGCATGCCTCAGTGCCCAGGGACACCCACCAGTCACTCCAACTGTCAACTGATGTGCCACATAACAAGGGCCTCCCGTCTGAAAATGACTTAGATGAATTCTGCCTTTCTTTTATGAAGTCAAATATTACTATATTATTTATGTGAATAGGGACCTAATTTGTATGCGATGCGATACATGCTATGCTATGCTAAGCTAGAATGTGTTTGAATGCGTTGATACTGATACATTGGACAATCATTTGAGACATTGATTACAATAGGTAAACAAACAAAAAAAAACTCAAATATTAGGTGTAATTCATGATCTGTTAAGGTGAACTCATAGAATGTTTAGACTATAAATGTTAGCAATTGTTAGGAGGCTATTGTATTGAATGGGAATAGTGTATTATTCTCAGCCTCATCCGTTCATTAGCACTATGTCACATAAGCAACTCTGTGAATACTCGGTGGACTTTTGGGAACTAATACTGTTGATTTCCATCTCCGTAATTTCCGGTGCAATGATAGCGCAGTGTTTAATTTACAAATTTAAAATGTTCCATTTATTTTAATCAGTAACAGCAAACAGTAGCCTACTAATTGTACAGAATTACAAGAACTGTAAAATGCCAGTCATGTTGTTAAGCTTTCCTCATTGCAAGTTTATCATTTGACTTGGTCATTTAGTTACGGTCGCCCTGCACATCAATCAAAATACGTCGCTTGTCAAGTATAGGCGGGTACTGACGCAGTTAGCCAGCGCTGTGTCTCAGACTTCACGTTTGTAAAGGCTGGTTCTGCAAGACTAATACTGTACATGCATGTGAAATGTATAACTAAGTTAGCCCTGATGAAAAAGCTGATGACATTAGTCTAACAGAGTGATGATTGCTTATGAATAGTGTATGACTCATTGGCAACTTCTAAATAACTACATGTAAAGAGATATAAATAAATGCAAAAGGAAAAAAAAGCTTTTTTTAATAGAAGACAAATCCAAACTACTATGCCACCTGTCTCTTCTAGACATGTTCCCTGTGTGCCTGCATCCCTCTGTGAATGGTTGGTTATCTTTCCTGGCCACTTCTTCTCTCAGGTTCCATTCTGCCATTCTTCCAGCATATGAGTCTGAAGACGCTGTGTGGCGGCTGTCGGCAGACAGGGTGCAGGTAGGGGATTTTACAGAGTGGTTAAGCCGGCGTCGCGGGGAGCCTCTTCAGGGTCGGTGGAGAGCAGATTATCCAACGGCTCGGGTGAGGGGATTACAAACCTACCGGCAGACCTCTGCTGTTAAGGCCTGCTGAGGGGCACCTTTCACAGGTCACTCCTGTGAAACCTGGCCATGGCAATTACTGTCAACGTCAACTAAGTGATTTGTGATAGGAGATGCATACGTGATACATCCTTACTTGGTTGTTGATAGGGGAATCTATGTGAGCCGAGGAAGCATCATGGTAGTTCTACACTTTAGACAGGTTATGTACAATGTACACCTACACGTTTTGGGGGCATATTCTATGACAGACACAAAGCAAGATGTCTGCCTTTAACATCATGGTATTGATTTATTGGCCCACCCTGTTGGTCTGTAGGACAGCCTTTTAATTAAAGCTTACATGCAATCTTATTTTTGTTATTCATTTATATCACATAAATTTAATAGCATATTGTATACACAAACACTGTATTACATCTAAGACAAAACAGCATTCTTAAGATAAAGATGTAACATCATTAACAGATTTGACTTTAGGTATCTCCCACCTTCACAGGTTAATTTACATGAAAACTAAACTTAGCCATGGCTGTGGTTGTGCTGGCTCCACTTGAGTGGTGTCAAGATACATTTCCTCTCAACCAAGTGAAGGGGTCTGCAACTGTGCCGCAATCTGCACCCGCTTCTCAGGCAGGCTAAACCCTTTGACACCGCCGTTTTTAATTAAAATTACATTATGAGTAATCAGCCGGAAGAGTTGGGAATGGAGGTCAGAGATGGAGGGAGGGTGTATGAGTGGAGGAAGGGCTTGCTTATGGGGAAAGTGTGTGTGTGTGTGTGTGTGTGTGTGTTAGTGGTGGGGGTAAACAGGACATGTTTATTACCAGTTGTTGCTATGGAGGTGTGGCTAATGATTAGGGGTGTAAGAAAATATTGATACACCCGAGTATCGCAATATTATGTTGCGCCTGCGCCTGCATTGATTCTCTAAAACATTGTATCGTATTTTTACATTGTTTTTTTTTTTATAACTTTATTTATATGTAAAAGGCACAATGTACAATATACATTAACCTAAAATGAAAGGAAAGATGCTTGTTACCAGATTTAGCTTTAAGATCATTTCCATCTGCAGTGTTTCTGTTTTTTTTTAAGCGGCGCCACATATTAGCATTGCAATAACTTTTCTAGAAAAACATTGTTGCTATATGAACTTAAATTAAAACAAAAACACTTCTCCCTTCAATGCCATACAGTACGATGCTGTGTATTATCTTAAAATCACTGACTCTACCTTTAATGTACATCCTTCTAATGTGAGGGAATACAGTAGGTTACATTATTTAGTGAGGGCATTATTGTCTGCTAATGATAATTGTATTAACCTAAAATTTATGGATTACATTTTTTTATTTTTATGTGTGGATATGTTAAAGAGGGAGGCAAGTATGTCTTCGTAATGGTATAGCGAGAGCAAATGTTAATATGACTTCTCTTTGCAGAAGAAAAGGAGAGAGTTGAAGTGATGAAGAGATGAGGGTACAAAGACCCCATTCGTTCTTGTACGTGCAGGGCCCTCAGCAAGATAATTATGAGCTTTATGAAAAGCACACAAGAAAACATGGAAGAAACCCAGCAAAAGAATGGGATGACGGAAAAAGAAAATTACTTTTCCCCTCTGCCTTCGCTGTGTGCCCCCTCTAACAAGAGATGAGATAGTAGCCAGGGGATTGGGCCTTCTTCAGCGGGCATCCTGGGGCTTTTACTCCAGGCAATGGGAAAGTAGGGAAACTGCTCTCACCCCCTCCTGTTTTCTCCATTCATTAAGGTAGCGGACCTCTGGCCACTATTCCGTGACCAAAGTTTCCTCTCATTACGTGGCACAACGGCACATAATGACCAAGAAGAACGGGATGAGTAGGTATAGGTGGGGAAAACAACCATGAACAAGACACCATTTGAATAAGAGTTGGGTATTGAACATCTTGAGAACATCTTGTCTATTTCTTCTTCTTCTCTGTTTCTCCTCTTGTCATTCCCTCTCTATACCTTGTATACAGTCCTCCATTCCATGCACTGCAGTGAGTGTCTGAATGCAGTTAATTATCTAAAAAGAAAAGTTTGTACCTGTCTGGGGGGAAGGAAAAAAATGCCCGGCTATCCTCGGTGGCTTGGCTTGTTAATACCAACAAAGGCAGCCATAGCGGACGGACAGACTACACCACATGCTGCGGAGAGGCTTTCAGAGACATCTCTAATAAGAATACAGTGGTGAGAGCTCTTCTGAATGATCAGAGTCAGATAGGCAGAAAAGGAAAAAAAGGAGAAAAAAAAACATATTTTTCCTCTCCATCCATAATTACCCCAAATGAAGAATAGACTGAAGAAATGACCAGGGAGACTTTCCATTTTCCCACAAAAAAATAATAAAAAGAAGCCATCAAGGAGAGAAGGCAAAGCGCCAAATCAATCATTTTTAATGGATAAAAAGATATGTTTTATAACCTCTTAGAAGTGTGTGTGTGTATGTGTGTGTGTGTCTTTATGCACTTAGCATTCGGGCACCATTATGTCTGTGACTAATATCTGTACTCCGTGAAATATACTTTCTACCTGACTAACTAGCTAAGTCCTACGGTCTTGTTTGATGCTGGAATACCGAAGCGTTTCAAAGATCCCCTATCGTTAAATGTGTTTTTCCAGTTTGGTTGTCAGCTGTATTGTCTTAGAGATCTGAAAGAGCAACATCATGTGTGTTTGTCTAAATGTGTCTAACATGTCAATTAGCCAGAATGCCTCTCCGAAAAAATCATTGTGTCAAACAAGCAAGTCAGATTTGGCTACAGGTGCAGTGGCGGCAGCAGTAGATTTTCACTGGAGGTGCTAAGAGGGTTCTCGATTAAAACTGGGGGTGCTAGGCTATTCTGTGCATAGAAAAGTATAGGCCTAAGCACTCACGACCAAATGAATTGTGCTTAGCCTACATACACACACACACACACGCACACGCACACGCACATACACACACACACACACACACACACACACACACACACACACACACACACACACACGCGCGCACACACACACACTACAGTCTAAGAGACTAAGAAATCAGATACAAATGAACCAAGCCAAAAGACAGGCTACCACAACGTGGCATCCCATAAACCTCAACAAACATATTTGACGGCAACAACCACTATCACAACACAGGCGTGTATTTGACGGTGTCGTTCCAAAAATGTATCTGCTTTCAGCAGGCAATCACTTATGTCAAAAGCTCAATCATATGCGTTTAACTAGCCATAACCAAGCACACCTGCTATTGTAATATTTTAAGCCTGCCCCGTGCACTACAATGCACGGGGTGCCAGTGTCAAGAAGCTGGTGAACGTTTGTGGCACTAGGAAGGTTTCAAGAATGTATTAAAGCCAAGGCTAGTAGGCAGATCAGAGGAGATCTGGTGAGATGAGCCAGCTAATAGCGAGCTAGGTCTTGGATCTAGCGGGAGACTAGTGGAAGAGGGCAGGACAGGCACAGAACAGGGAACGGACTGAGACAGAACAGGTAGGACTGAGTAGCGCCCCTTAGGAGTGACTGGCATGTCCGGACGGACACGACGGGGGCAAGACACAAGGCCGGAGAAGAGCACACAAGACGCAAGGTATGTTCAAGAAACGTACATGCATGATGTGTTGGAGCATTGGCCTTATACTGGTCAAATAATGTCATACAGTCAAACAATTCATTTTTTAATACAAAAAAATATATACACAGTATATATATATATATATATATATATGTGTGTGTGTGTGAAGAAGTTATTACTGTAAATGTATGCTACTGAGGTGATATGGCCTTTTTTTGGGGGCGCTAAACACTCCTAGTGCCACCTATGCAGCTGCGACATCATCTCAACAATCAACACAATTAAAACTGAATGTACAGCTCAAATGGGGAAAATGATGTCCAGAATTAAAAATGGAATGAAGCCCTCGTTGCTACAGTAGTAGGCCTACACCACACTTCTAACTGGTTCTATCTTCTATCATCTATTTGGTGAACAGTGGTCAGCATGTGATTCTCTGGTAGATGTGACGTTTTGTACAGTAAATGGCCTGTAATTGTTTTCACACATTCACAAGGTGCAGCCAGTGATTGAGAGACATCAGGTTTGACCCTCAGTATTCTCTTGTCATCAAGCCTTTCTTACCTCTTACCTCACAGTAGTATTCAAATGCATACATGATCAGATACCACATCTTGCTTTGGTTTGCTGTTAATTGCAACTTGCCTCCTCCTTCATTTCACTGAGGCACAGACATTTTCTTGGCATAAACATTTTAATGTAATGGAAAAACTGAGGGCGTATGACCAATTGACTGTACTTATGTGGGATCAAAAGGTGTCAGTACTGTAGGTCTATAATGACTTACACTATAAAAGGTGAAAAACACACCTGAAAATGATGATGCAAATTGTGTTTAACAGAATCCCATCGAGAACTCTATATGTTTATTCCGTAGTACTGTTTATTTATGTATTGCTTTGTGTGTGTGTGTGTGTGTGTGTGGAGAGAGAAATAGTATGAGAATGGGGGGTAAGGAAGCATACAAACCTCACACAGGGTATACGTGCTAAAATATACAGTGTGAACAACTTGCGATGCAACTGTGACTGCAGAGAAACAGGAGGTTGGTTTGCGTGTTAAAACCATATCTTCTAATTCTCTGCACTACTGTTGTATACATTCTTTACATTGGCATAAAAACCTATTTAGAAATGTACACACATTTCTTGAAATTATATCAAAATTTGGACTTGTAATTTATGGAAACCAAATCATTTAATAAATTCACTACACACACACACATATAGCAAAGGGAGCAAGGAGGCAACATCTCAATTATCAAGCTCTCATCACTGCTCTCAACACCTCATGTTTCTCAGTTAATGGCCAGATGAATGGTCTGATTAAGATCCAAATTAGTTTCCTCTGAACACCACTGAAAACCAATGGTGGAAACCAAAATAAAAGAGCTTTCTTTTAAGACAGACTGACTGGTGTACCCTATATTGTGGATTTTGTTCTTGAGGTGAAATAGAGAGTTATGCAATTTTAGTGGATCTGTTCTAACTTCTACCAAAAGCAGGGATGTGAGATAACATTAATGTAGCTTAAATGAATCGCAATTGTTTCTAACAAGATAAGAAAAGCTGTCATATTGTTCTCCTTTAATGTTTTACATTGAATTGTCAATGCCGTATTTCTTGTGAAATATGAAAAACATTGTAGTTTTTGTTACAACACCACAATTCAAAGCAGACTCTCAATGGAGTACATTCAAGAACCAAAAAGAAAATATAATCCGTTTATCATACTTTATTACTTGTTTCATTTTAATCCTTTGTCATGGTAAATAAGGTATTGTAACTCAAAAGAGGCTCGCAAATATAGTTCCCTTTCCTGTCATCCCCAATCATAGATTCATAGAGGCATTTCCACTTCCAAACTTCCAAACAAAGCCGATTAATTAACTGTCAGGCTTATACCTCTGAACCATAAAGAGCTTACAAATTACCTTGGGGGAAGTGATTACAAACATGGAAAACAATAAATCAATCAATGAATCTATTGAAGCCTGCATGGCATCGCTGGTATTTCTGACTGGATCTCAGCCATCTGTAGAATACCAATGGAAAGAAAGGGGATCATAGTTAAATTGTTAATCATAATGTGATACCAAGTCAGCAGATTCTCCATATGAGGAAAGCCTGCCCAGCGCTCCGAATGTAGGCTCAGAGAACATAATGCAGAAAATATTCCTTACACTCGAATGGATGAAGGAATATTTTACTCAACAGATTACATTTGGTCTTCACATTTGAAAGGAAAGAAACATTGAATATATATTGTGTGTGTATATATATATACTATATATATATATATATATATAGTATATATATATACACAGTATATGCTCTATGTTGCAGTGAAGGCACATATCGCATATTTAGCGCAAAATGTGACAGACCTTCAATGTTTAAATTGTTTCAAAATGTTCTAGTTATTATTGACATGATTCTGTGTTTCACAAAATAGTACTAAGCTGAATTACTGCTTGTGATGCAATTTGCAATGGTTTGTTGGGGCATCTTTGGTATTTACAGCACTAACCCATAGCAGGATTCACTGTATGCAGTATTTACTATATGAGCACACATGGGCCTAGAAAATAACAAATTTTCAAAGTTTTGACCTGATGCATATCCAGCTCTTGTGATTGTTTGAGCCGTATGTGTTCATTGGATTGACCACATTGTTACATTTCTTAAGAATTTGTTAGATTCCATAAAGGACCCCAGACCAAATCATTCAATTTCGTTCAACTATTTGACAGTTCAGATTAGATGAGTGCTCCAAACATATCATCTCTAAAATGTTATGAAGAGTCATTACTCTTGGCTGGAGAATCATTGAGAATATTAAATTCCTATCATAAATTGGCAGGCTAATATACTTTCAAGTATTTATGTTTAATAATGTTGATACATTTATTTATTGGTATTAATCTGAACTAGATTAATTACCATGTGATTTTGCACACGCACGCACATACAAGGAATTTACCATGGTGTGGTTGGTTTATTAGCAAATATTAAGATGAAACGTTCATTAATCCAACTAAATATTTCAGCTACAGTATGTGAGCACATGTGACAACTTGCTTTGAGTATCAGTGTAGCTACAGATGTGTCAGTTGGGCAAACCATGAGGATCATACAGTAATTCATTAATATTATAGCCTATAATGAAAACATATTTTTAAGCAACAATACTATTAAAATTCCAAAACAGTGTGAATATGGCCTCAACAACCCAACAATATCCAGATTTTGTATGTAATTTTGATTGTATTTGGTCTGGGCATTCACTACATGTGCAACATTGCAGTTATGCGATACCTATTTCACTGGGTCTCATTTGTTAAAAAAGGTTAATAATTCACAAATCACCATCAGCTTCCTCTGTATTACATCTATTGCCATCTATACTGGTTATCTTTTACATATATAACCAGTCAGATAGTGTCTTCCAGCATGAAATTATGCCAACAGGATCTCATTAGCGAATGCAAATGAGAAAACACAAAATCTTCACGGAGAGGCAGAAGTGTATCTCCGTGGGATAGCTGGAAGAGGACAGCTCACCCAGTGCCTCCCATGCTGGGCACCAAATGTGATGGTCCACTCCTGCTGGTATACACTTTACAGGATATCGGACCCAACCATAAATGGAAATGGAAAGAATAAACAGGCAAGAGAGTGGATAAAGGCCTTCATTTGCTACAGTTTACAGGCCTGCTGTAATCTGTGTCAATTGTCCCCATTGCCACACATTCTTCTTTAATTCTCCTTTAAATTCACCATAACCTTTTATTTTCTCTCAACACTGTATTTCACAGACATGGGCACGTTTGACATGTGTCTATTAGCATGTGTTAACAATACTATTTATAAATGATCAATGCTTTCACTTTGGCACACCTACACCAATAATTAATTGTATTAGCAGCAGCTGTGTTTTCTGTGCTATGACGCATCTGTGAAAGGGGACCATTAGGGGCCCATTAGTCCATTAGCTCATAGGGAATACCTTTTTTTTGTTTTAGTTATTGGGAGGGCATTAGATGGGAGGATAGGTGAGTACTGGAGCCAATCAGATCGTGTCCCCTGTTACGTCATCGGGTTTTGTTGAGAGGCGAGTTTCTGGCGTGGCTTCAGGGCCGACAGACCTTCTGCTCCCTCCCAGCAGGGCAGACGTGGCCTTGAGCTGGGGGTGGTGGCCAGGTCACCAGCTCTTTCCTCCTGCCTGGCATGGACACAGCGCGGGGGGAAACGAGGGGTGGGGGGGTGGCAGGCAAGATGGCAAGATGTCAGAAACAGCCCTTTAGACGTGTCAAAAAGCAAGCACAGCCAGGGGAAGCTGTTCATCGAGCGTGATAATATTAGCATTTAATACCATTCTACAGAATGCCTGCCAAAGACGTTAGTCTAGAAAAGACTACCATGCAGTACTGTAATATGCTGCATTACAAAATCACTGATGTGATGTCAGTATGCGCGCATGGTTCAAGATGTGATTGAATATACATTTTATTTGTGAAATATGTATCATGCAAAAGAATGCTGCAAACAGCTCTGAGTTCAGGATTTATTCAAAATATAAATCAGTTATCACTATCGGGTTTCTATTGCACTTAAAGGGGGTGGTTGCCGGTGAACCTGCATTGTTGTGCCTGGCACATGCGGAAAAAGTGTCAAAACTCCACATTCTCACTTCTGACTCATTGGTTCTGCAATTTTGTGTCATACATGTGTGTGTGTGTGTGTGTGTGTGTGTGTGTGTGTGTGTGCGTGTGTGTGCGTGTGTGTGCGTGTGTGTGTGTGCGCGCATAAAAATGGCATGTTTAGTTGAAAGTGAAAAGAACCATCTTGCTGTACAGTACATGACTTCCTGGAAATAACTTAATAGGGTATCAAAGCAATCATTGGAAGTGTATTGCCTGGGTTTGTTTGCCCCTCTAATGACTCAAGATGTTTGTTTAACTGGGGCAATTACTGCATGTGTGTTTATTTGATCTGATCAACAACCACCCATCTCCTCACATGGTGTCTCTTTAAAATGTAAAAACAACTGTTAACTGCTGTCTGGTCTCACACTGGCTTTGAACTGGAGATATAGGACACCTTGATGTAGGTCTTTAAGATGTTATGACCTAATGAAGTGTGTTTTGGGGGGTTTGGAGGGGTTAGCATTTTCAGCACAATTCAAATTCTGGAGTTGCCTTTGAATTTAGAAGGCATGAGAATAATGAAACCTAATAATGTAAAGTACTACTGCTCTAAAACATTATATTTAGCTTTTGCACTATAACTGTGTAGCCAATTGTAGTGCAATTGGATTGTATATTCAGACACAAAATACCACATAAGTCTGCTGTCGGTGACATAGTGTAATTTAGGCCAGTCAAGTGAGGATACCCCTGCCCCTCCTCCAGAGATCAGATGCGAATTTGATAATAGGCTGCTATCTATGCGTCATCGCCACGGGAGAACACTTGTGAAACGGGGAGCCCGCCTCAAGACAGCGCATTGCTCCCCAGCCTTCACACCCGCTCATGTCTTAACCTGCATTGCTACGACATGAGCCTTCTCATATCGTCTGACATCAGTTCACACTAATTGGTTTTACCTTTCGCGCGTCATAGCCTAGCCTACTGTATGTAGGCATATCCTTTTTATTATTAGCTGGAAACTTTACAAATAGTCAAGGCTATTTGAACCGGAAAGTACAAACAGGACTCGGTAAGTTTTGCAATTTTATAACATTAAAATGTAAACTTAGCCTATAGGCTACATTGGGCGTATATAACCTAAGGGCGTAAGTAGCCAATATTATAGCATGTGTCTTAATTTAAAATAATAATAATTTGCTATAAATGTAGGCTCCATAGGCCTACCTGCAAACAAGGGAGTAGCCTTTATGGGCCTATTATTTTAGTGACATAATGAATAAATTTTTGAATTGTCTGCATGTTTGTATATTATTGTCGTTGTCTGTCTGCTTTGAGAAACATCACAGGATTTTTCAAACTAAACAGATTTTCCCTCCTCAAGTTAGGCATCCCGGTGGGACCCATACCGCATCAGAGTTTAAATTAATGCAAATTAGTTCAATAGTAACTTCTCGGCTGCAACATTAATGTAATCCCTTAAATAAACCTTACATTAGGATACATTTATAGTATAGGCTTTTGTTTACAAATAACACAATGTGATTTTACCTGGAGGAAAATGTATTTCACCAAATGTTTCAAGAAGAAAGAATAACGTAATATTATTATAGGCTTCTTATTCATTTTTTTAAAAGTCTCACCGCCCATGTTCTTTCAGAATATGTCACTAATTTCAGGTATGAGGGCGAACTTTCTGTTGCCATTTTCAGTTGGCATACCACAAAACGGTAAACAAATCTGTGCACTTGATATGTGCCATATGATTTACAAGAAATTGGTAGTATTATTGGATGTGGTAGGCTATGGGCTATATCCTATGTAAAGTATGAGAATGTATTCGTATTGTATTGTTTAGTCTTTTTAGACTACACCCCACACTTCACATAACTTCACATTACTTGTTCTACATTTCTAGAATATCATAGGCCTATACTATATTATTTTTATTATTTTTATTTTACTATATTATTTATGTATTATTTGACAAATAGGCCCACCTATTAATATTATAACAAATAGGCTTGCAATATTGCAATAATAAATCAAACTTTGTTTCATTTAAATAGCTGCATGATGTCTGGTTAAAGGAAACATTTTGTGTTTATGTTTTTGAAACGCAGAATTTAATAGCTGCTCCTAATATTTTTTTTTAAAACTTTTCATAATGGTTATTGGTTAGGCTTTAATATTGTTCTCATCGTGGAATATCTTTTTGTAAAATAATGTAACACTAATGTGACTGAAAACAGGTTCTCAGCAAATAGGCCCGATGCCTATCCCTTAAATGGCATTGACAATGGACACACATTTTATGTTCACATTACTACGTTTATTACACAAATATCAGGCCTATATGGGCTATTTTAGCTGACCAGCACTTTAGGTTATTGCATGTAATATACTAGGCTAATAGACTAAGTATACCAGGTTCTGCAAAATTACATATCCTAGCTAAACTTGCTGGGGTCTTTCATACCGTGCATCATATGCCTCTTTGAAATAACAAAAACGATGATCTCTGCAATATACAGTCTGTTGCAGAAAGCCAGAAGGCAGACATGCTCGGGGGAGAGGGAGAGAACAGCATCTTTCCTTCAACCAAAGACCAAACGCAAGACAGACGAAAGTCTCCGCCAGTTGTGGCTGACGATTCAAACAGCAGCCGGTACACAGAGCATGGGGTCGGCACAGAGCGGTATTATATCTCATCAACTAAAAACAGTCTAGAGGCCACTAATCCTTCTTCGTTCACCCCCTATACTGCTCATGGCGGCGCAGGCTACACGCCATCCAGTGCGGCAAGATACTCCGCGCCGCTTCATTTCAGCTCCGTGTTGCCTCCCACAAGCTTTTCCTCCGCCGTGTGCTCCGCCCGCGCCCAGTTCAGTCCTTATCAGTTCGGTCAGAGTGCTGGCTGTATATACCCGTCCTACACCGGCTCTGGGTCCGGCATCAGCACCATGACATTGTCTGTCAGCGGCTCAGTAACAAGGGCCCAAGTGTACCTCTGCAACCGGCCCTTGTGGCTCAAGTTCCACCGTCACCAGACCGAGATGATAATCACCAAGCAGGGCAGGTATGTTTATGTGTGTGTGTGTGTGTGTGTGTGTATTTAGACTTAATTGTTCAATTGTCTTTGAGCTGCCATAGTACGCACAATTATGTCAAACATTACATTTTTCATTCTATTTCTTTTTTTTTTTTCAATGGAAGACGAATGTTCCCGTTTGTTAGTTTTAACATTGCGGGCCTCAGCCTGACAGCTCATTACAACGTGTTTGTGGAAGTCGTGCTGGCCGATCCAAATCACTGGAGGTTCCAGGGAGGGAAATGGGTGACTTGTGGAAAAGCTGACAACAACATGCAAGGTATGGAGATATTTTAATTCGTGACGTTGTGCGTGGGCATGTCGCGCAAAGGCCTTATATATACTATTTTTTTCTAACTCCATCCAGTCAGCAAACCGAGTATAAAGATACATTATTTTCTTTTTTTATTTAACCTTTATTTAACAAGGCAATCTCACTGAAATTTTGCAGGAGAGACCTGGCCAAGAAGTAGCTTTAAACATACACGTTATAAAACATACAGTAGTTATACAACAAAATATACATACATACAACATTTAAAAAAAATACTCTGTCAACTAAATATAGCCTACTGTGTGTGTGTGTGTGTGTATGTATATATATATATATATATATATATATATATATATATA